>CAVNZK010000179.1:0-33244 GCA_963693345.1 Pieris melete
TAGTCACCGCACCCCATGGAAAACCAGTGTAATGAGTGCGTTGCCGGCCTTTATATTATATAATAGAGTAACTGCTAATTAGTTTCGAGCGACTCGTAGTACATAATTCTAAAAAATCTTTAAGTAATTTCTTTGATGTTTTTACTAATAAAGCTTTTAATTTTTTAATTTAGTAGGAGGCAAACGGGCAGGGGGCTCACCTGTTGAGTGATACCGACGCCTATGGATACTATAAATACCAGAAAGCCGTTGCCGATGAATTGGTACGCTCTTTTCTTGAAGGACCCTAAGTCAAATTGGTTTGGAAATACTTCAGTGGGCAGCTGGATCCACATTGTGGTGGTGTACACGATAATCAATGGACGACATAGTTGTCTGATATTATTATATATAAATGTCGTAAATGCGCAAGTAGTTTTTCAGGACTTTACTGATATACAACAGGAAATAAAAACCTGCCTTTGAAGGGTCATCTGTGTCCAAAGCGGTTCCATACCAGGGGTACTTCTGCTCGTGAACCAGTGTATCATTGAATGTGGCGTACAGCATCATGTGACCATCGGCTGACATCCAAAGTGCTTGACGGGATTTCAGGATTTCTTCTGAAAATTCAAATGAAAATTTTACAACAAATATTCCTATGTAGGGTGTCCTACACCCGGAGAGTAACATGCGGTTGAGGTGAATGCGAGAGCGACCCCGAAGCCTTTGTAACGCGGCTTTCAGGGAACTACTTGAGGTGGTTTTAGTGGGTATTGCTTACCCAGTCTCTGAATAGCAGATTCTGGTGTGGATCGAGTCTCATATACCTCTGCAACTTTCGGGGGCAGGGGATACGCAAATGCATTTCAACCTCGGATAAATAAAAAAAGGGGCAGACACATATATTATGTGCGCATTTGTTTAACTTATATTCTTCTATAAATCTAACTTATTTATTTATTTATTTATTAACACTTCGTTGCAAAAAACAATAAATCAAACACAATACAAAAAAAAAATATAAGGGATGCAACGGGCGGCCTTATCGCTAATAAGCGATCTCTTCCAGGCAACCCTAGTTAAAGAAAAAACTAAAAAAAATAAACATGATTCGTGCGAGAAGTGCAGTAACAAATGTTATATAAAAAAGTATATATATATATACATAGTACCTTAATCTAAAGTAATACAAAAAAAAATTAACAACAGACTAAAAACTTAAAAGCTAATCTTACAAATACATGGACAGCAAATAGTGATGTAAAAGGAAACATAAGATTTATACAAGTCACGATTGATCAGGATAGGATAAGGTTAAGTAATGATTATACAGAAGAGTTTTAAAAGATGACAGAGAGGTAGCCAATCGTACGGAGTCGGGCAGCGTATTCCACAACTTAATGGCGGAGATCGTGAATGAATTGCCTAAGAAGGATGAAGTGTGAGATGGAATTTCCAATAAACATCTATTAGAAGAGCGTAACATATAGTTAGAAGGACCTAAGAATTTAAAGTGATTTTTGAGATAAGAAGGGGTTGTCGGATTGAAAAGAATTGAGTATAGGAGTTGAAGAAGATGAGCGTGACGTCTGAATCGAATAGGTAGCCACCCCAGCTGCCTGCGGAATTTAGACACATGGTCATATTTCCTAAGACCAAATATGAACCGTATGCAGAAATTCTGCAGGCGTTCGATCTTGTCAAGTAGCTCTTCGTTCAAATCAGAGGAGCATGAGTCCGCATAATCGAGAATAGGAAGCAGAAGAGACTGCGCTAACATAGTTTTAGTGCGGATAGGAAGGAAATTAGAAAGACGTCTCAGAGTAAAAGAAGCGGCGTAAAGTTTACGGCTGATCTCCTTTACGTGATGACCCCAGGAAAACGTTTGGTCGAAGAAGACCCCAAGATTTTTAACAGTCTTATTGAGGGCCAAGGCCACACCGTCAAGGTAAACACCAGGGAGCTGAGCCCATTTGACTCTTGAAATAAAGAAAGGGCTTCCGATGATGATGACTTGACTCTTGGCAGGATTAATTTGAAGACCAAAGTCTTTACTCCAGTTGGCTATGTTTTCAAGATCATCATTCATCGCCTGTATTGCAAGAGGAAGCTCATCCAGTGTAGACTGAACGTAGATTTGGAGGTCATCAGCGTAAAGGTGATAACTAGCGGATAGATGTGCAGTCAGGGTGTTGATAAATATAGAAAAAAGAAGAGGTGAAAGAACGCCACCCTGCGGAACACCAGCACTTATATTATTCCACTGAGAGTAAGCATCATTCATTTTAATACGCTGCCGACGGCCGTTAAGATAGCTATGAAACCAGTCAATAGCGGATGGACAGATATTCATAGAGCGAAGCAACCCAAGCAGAATTTCAAAGTTCACAGTATTGAAAGCATTGCTAAAGTCAAGCAGAGTGAGAACAGTGAGCTTCTAGAAATTAACTTAGTCTTTAAATAAAACAAATACCTAATCAACCTGATGACAGATGATGGATTCAAAAATAATATGTTTTAACTTTTGTCTGTTTTTATGGAGTAAATACAAATGAAGAGGACGTAACGAATGCGTAATAATAATCGTTAATAGAGAGAAACAATCTATTAACACCAGTTTCTAAAAACTCTTTTTTAACAGCAGACGAAGATCTATAAGGATCAGACATAAATCACTGCGTAAACGGCTGTGCAAAGGAGTAGAAAATAAATTATATATATAAAATATATAATATAAGTGTTTATACTAAGAATAGATTAAAATTGGTTAAGACATTGAATCAGCAATATAAACTGTATCGTCAACGTTTTCAATTAAACTTTTAAATAAAGGACTAAGTAAGATTCTTTAAATTCTCTGTGGATGTAAAGAACTATTTTAATCTGTATCGTTCCAAGAAGTTCAAATAAAAAATATTCTTGTTACAATTTTTTTGTTAAGGTTCCTGTGTATAGTGACTATTCAATGGACACATTTGGATATTTGAAAACTATGGTTACCCAATTGATAGTTAAATTAACAATATTTATTATACAATAAACAAAAAAAATTAACGTCGTGTTTGTGAAACATTGACAAATTATTATGATTATTACGAATCCCAAATTATACTGTTGGTTTATTGACGTTAATATATTTTCATTAATGTAGTAATTCAACAGTCAACTAACGTATAACTGTATATATATATATGATTATTTGATTTGTCAATGTTTCTATATATATAAATTAACTACTATTAATAGTGACTCTATACTCATTATTAATATTAAAAGTAATTTGTCCTAAGTTTCAACCTTTCAAAATTAAAGTTAATAAATATTAGGGCGGTTCGAGACTAGCATTTCTTCTAAGCTTGTATTAGCGCGACAACCGTTGATACCGACGCCACTACCGGTTCGAGCGAACACGTCGAAATATGCCAGTTTACGCGCGTCCGGTTTTTTGAAGCGCGTATTGTAGCGCGCGTGTATGCTGAAACGACCGTATACGCGCAGAAAAATACGCTGGTCTTAAGCCCGATTCACATAAATCTGTGAAGCCACAGTTCCGACACAGTACCGGCACAGTGCGAAATATTCTTTCATACATTCTCTATGAACGCATCCCCACTTGTCAGTGTCAGTGACGATACAGTGCTCTCAGTGTCAGTAAAGACACCGGCAATCACGGACGCATTCGTTGACAACGACATCTTTTGTCGGATCACTGACGCTGCGTTATTATTTGTTACATTTTGTTTATTGCAGAACAATATTGAAGTAGCTCTCGACATTTTAAATTATTCAAAATATTTTTTTTCATCTTTTACTAATTCTTTGTATAATGTGATGAATTCTCTTTCCGTCTCTCTTAATTGCCTCATGCACCCATTTTCTTTTTTTTCCTTGATGCTGATCTTCTTCTTCGTCTAAAGCAACAGCCCTGCGATTCTGTAACTCACTTTTCCAACTCACACAGCGGTTTTCGCATCGGCGGTCGCTCTCAAATCAGTCGTGAAAAGGTGGGAGCTTGTAGTTTATTGTTTATCAGAATGCCAAATCATAAAATGACTGCTTCACGACTGATTTGAGAGCGACCGCCGATGCGAAAACCGCTGTGTGAGTTCGAAAAGTGAGTTACAGAATCGCAAGGCTGTCTTTACATCTAACACCCGTTCATACGGTGAAGGAAAAATTCGTGAGGAAAAACAATATTAAGGCAATGCTTTAACATGCTATCTATTCTAAAATACATGAGCAGAAACTTAGCTTAGAAGTTTGCGTTCTTCTAGAATCATTAGTCCTAGAAAACTACGTGTATGTCAGCTATAGATAAATATAAAGACATATTATGGTGAAATCTACCTGACACAATCATGCGCACAGTCCCTCAGCCGGCAGTAACTGCAGCTGCATGATGAGTAACAGGAACCGCTGAACTCGAAGCTTATGGAGTCGAACTGACGACTAAGCTCTCCAGAACTCGGCACCGATTGGGACCGACGCCATCTGAAAAGTTATTTTTTTTTATAAGTCTTTATCTTGCAATCAGTCAGCTAGACTATGAGCAGATGTGTTGAGAGCTGTTAGGCGTTCAGAGCAAAATCTCCATCGAGACTGCTCCTCTCTTTCAACCGTGTCTATCAAGACTTAGGATTTGTCGCCTTTTAAGCCTATTTATTAGGTCCGGTCAACTAACCATTCGTTGCGTGGCAAGCTTATTAGTATGCATTTCTAGCCTTTTTCTGTATTTCATACTCGAGGGAGATCAAGAATCTCCTCTTTGACAGTCCTGATTTTGAGGTGCTCATGAATCTCCGATGTTTTTATATATTTTGGTTTCAAGAGCATTTCGTAGATGAGTAGCTTATTATCTACTGACAGTTTGGAATTTCAGCCAAGTAGCCAGTAGAGTCCTCTGTATTTCAGGTTGATTTCTTCTCTCTTCTTCTGTATGTGTTGTTTCCATACGAGTCTCCTATCAAGGTGTATTCCCAAGTATTTTACACAGTTTTCTTGCGGAAGTTGTTGATTGCACAGAGTTACTGGCGGACAGTCTCCTCTACGGAGAGTGAAGGTTACATGAACAGATTTTGTCACACTAGTTTTTATTCTCCACTGAACTAAACACGTCTAACTTATACTGTATTGTACTCCTGACTTGGATGACCCACACGTGGGTGTGAACATTTTTTTAAATTTATATTTTAATAATAAATATATTTACTCAGAGATAACATTTATTTATTTACACTTCGTTACCATAATGTACAAAATCATACATACAAAAAAAAACTAAAAAGAACATGTAACTATAACTAAAACATTCTAATGATGAAATAAAATTTGAAATAGGTCCAGTAGTTTTTAAATTTATCATATACAAATCTTTCCTCTTTCAAATATTTGTAGACTATGAAAAAACCAAGTGTTTTTAATTGAAATCTATAAAACACATATTTAATACACTAATACATTTAATGAACCATAGTACTTACCTCTCTAGACCACAGAGCTTGATCGGCCTTGGCCAAATCCTCTTTAGTGAAGACAGATTTTGGGTTAAAGTTGTTTCTTTATGCCATAATTCACTGAAAAATATGTGCAATTAAAGGAACAATATTCATTTCATTTAATAGCGGAAATCTCAAATCAAAGCTCAAATAAAGCTCACGAAGTACAGTGAGTTGACTTTGTGTATCCTGTAATTTGTTATAAATATTCAGTCGGGGATACATAGCTTATGAAACAATAAGCAATTCATAATTCTCTCAATAAATTACTACTTTACTATAATTTTAAATAAAAATCTGCTAGTTATATAAAATCCCTTAAATCTAGCACAGTAAGAGTTATTTAAAATAACTGTTTCATTAGCAAACATACAAACCATATAACCAATACCATGATAGCTGATGAATATTAACATTATATTTATACAATGTTAGGATAAATTTTTGCTATTACTAAATAATGATCAAGATGTCAACAGATATGTTAGGTTATGTTTTGGCCAACATACAAACCAGGCTTGGCTTCTTAATTAGATCCCTCCATCAAAGCATCTGAGGAGGGTTGTGAAACCTGTTCAGTATGTGTAGCCTCTTCTACAACCTCATCACTACAAACAGTAGCATCCTTTGACACCTTATCACCAACCGCCATTTCATTCTAATTATATCACAAACCTAGTCTCAGGCTGTATAACCACATTACAATCACTACACTACACCAGGCCACAGTACGGTTACACACCATATCCAGACATTTAGTATATAAATTATCAGAAAATTATTTAAATATACTACAACTTTAATACCGCTAGACAGACACCACATTTTGACTTTGTTATCTATAATCTATGGTTTAAACTTTATGGTTGCCACAGACTGCTACAAATAATTTAAAATATATCGTAGTCTTGAAGTAGTGAAAAAATACATGTCTGAGATAGATGAAGTAATAAAATTGCACGGCTATGAAGTTTTAAAACTCCCACCTTATCATAGCACATTGAATCCCATAGAAATTATTTAAGGAATAAAGAAGCAAACAGTTTCTGATAAAAATGTTAATAGACCTACAAGTGAAATAAAATTATTAACAGAAGAAGCTTTCTCAGAAATTGGTGCAGAGGATTGGCGAAAATGTTGTGAACATGTAAAGAAAATTGAAAACCATTTCATCAAGCAATATACGATAATAAGGTTTTATGTTGTATCTTTGAAATTATATATAATAAATTACTTCATAAAGTAATCTATACAGGATTATTCAACTAATTAAAGAAGATATTAAAGATTTTGAAAAAAGGATTACCTGATCATAAAGTGGAAGCTCTTGAGTCGATGCTGAAATGGAGGCCTTTTTGCCTCTTTTCAGGGAAATAGGTGTTTGAAATATTTTTGTACTTAATTAAAATTTGATTCCAAAAAGTTCAGTATCATTTTTCTTTTTAGTAAAAAAAAAATTTACTTCATCATGACCCATTCTGAGTTTGTATATTATCTCAATACTAATTTACTAACATAAATATATTGATTTATCGATTTACTGTAATTTCGCTATGACAATTTGACAGTAAGAATTTTTGAGGTATTCTTACTCAACAAGCTTCCAACTGATTTGTAATTATATGTAAAAGTAATGTTATGTGTAATTTATGTTAATCGTTACATATGTTATCATGGTAAAATTAAAATCATTAAGCAACTCATAGCGTAACGCCGATATCAGCCAGTCAAAGTCTTAAATCGATCTAACGCAAACCAGTCCTGTCCTATATAGAACCCTGTTGAACTGAGGTACAACTAAAGCTGTGTAGTGGAATTCCTATATTTTTTACAGATACAATATAAAGTATCAAAGGTCTTTCATCTTCTATCAAAATAATAAATGGTAAACGTTTATCTAATTTATAGATTTAAATAAATATAATAAAATCTAGATTGAAAGTTATTATTGGATGCAAATGCAAAATCGGGTGTATAAATAAATCATATACTCATATACTCTAATAATCATCTTTTATATTATTATACTATAATATTATAGTTTTAGTTAAGGAGCTAAACATTAGAGGGCGTGGCATAATTTTGATTCAATTTTTTTTTCAGAATCTTGTCTGTGGCACTTGGCTCTTCGCTTTCATAAATTTTTGAATTTGGGGTCTCCACTTTCGGCCAGTGTGACCGTTTTTAGTATATTCAGTACCAAATTGGTATAATTTGGGCTCCGTGTAACTAATTTAGTATTTTTTTGGTATCCTTTTATATTCTGGTATTTTTTGGTACATTTAAACTTTCAACATTTTAAAACACATTTTAATATATTTTTGGGCTGAGCGGGAAACACTCACTTTCATTCGTTCGTATTTCGTTCACATGTTTTTGTCTTTGTCTGATGTTTACCGCAAATGTATCATTTTGTCTCTTTCAAACGGTTAATGCTAACAAATTCGCGAATCGTGCTTTGGCTACGTATTACTATCTACGTTACATGCTGTATTTTTATACATGTGGTCCCTTTTGGGACCATGGATGTTTTAGTTCTTTATTTATTTCTCTCTGTGTGCATGTGTAGTGAAGATAATGAAGCGCAAATACGATCAGAAATATAGATCAGAGTGGGAACAAAATTCTGAATTTTCGTCATGGTTGACCAAAGATAAAAATAATGAGAACGCCTTGTGTAAAACGTGTGGAGCAACATTTTTAAGCAGAATCGCTACAATTAAAAGTCATGCATATTCTGAAAAACATCGATAGAAACTTATACGTTATAGTGGACAATCCAAGGTAAGAAAGCTATGCCCCCATTAACATATTTATAAGATTATTGTGTCCCTTATTTTTTTATGGCACATTAATTAATTGTCCTACTTCTTCAGGATGTCCGATGAATCTTGGATAGTACATGTACAGTTGTACACACATGTATAATTGATTTAAATTCATGAAATTAATCAAATCCTGTTTATTTTCAGAACGATGATAAATTACTTCAAATGAAAGAACCCATATCTGAAGAAGTAAGAAAAGCAGAGCTTATATTTTATGCAGCGTTGGCAGAATATAACATACCATCTCTGGCCATGGATCATCTCAGCGATTTATTCAGAAAAATGTTTTATGATTCGAAAATCGCAAAGGGCTTTTCCTGCAAACGCACTAAATCTGCTCAGTTAGCTCAGTACAGCGAATACTGACTTAGTATTTGTAATAAAACTTATTGTAAATATTTATTATTATTTGAATATGTCTGTACAATGAAGGAGTGTAATTGGTTAAATTAAAAAGTATCTGATAATAAGTGTTTTAATAAAAAAAATCATCTTTTTCTTTTAGTATATTTTAGTATAATTCAGCATGTGTTTTGGTATTATTTAGTACTGGCACCTTGTAGTTTTGGTAGATTGCCATTTTTTAAAACGGTCACACTGACTTTCGCCGTTCGCCGTTCGCGCCTCGAGGGGCGCGGCGTCAACTACCGTTTTGTTTTTTGGTGATTCTGTTTTTCGTTTTTGTCATAATATGTAGTACAAATTTTCTTCATCATTGCCAAATTCAGACTGGTTGTTATAAATTTGAAAAGCAATGCAAACTATTGTGTGGTATTGTTACCGTAAGTGTCTGAATCTTAGAATTGGCCTGAATTGGGTAAAATTAGTTTAAATGTTGGTTTGTGAAAGCTCACGAGGCTTTATCTCAGTGATTGGTTGAGTCCGATTTAGACTAAAAATGTCTTAAATTGTCCCTTCAAAGTTTTGTATATTTGTTATTGGTTCTAAACAAATAGTGTTTTTTGCATATGCATTAATGTTTTGTTGTAGATGATCCTTTGAATGAGTATGAGTTCACTGAAATAACTATGATTGTCCTTTGTTTTAAGTTATTTGGAGTTTCATTTAAATTAAAATGTTTAAATCTAAATGATACTAAATATTTAACCCAAGCAAGCAAATGCACACCAACCCACAGAACTGTCCATTGAATCTACTCCCATTTCTATGTTGTTGTCTATGTTTATTATATTCTTGTACTATATGTCGACATGAAATTGCACTTTCTCTTTATTGTTTTCATCATATCTTGTAACAGTAGATACTAGATTTTACACATGTAGATAAAAGTGTAACCACTTTGTTGTCCTTTCACCACCCTTTCTTCATAGCTTTCTCTTGCTGACTTTTTCATAAATTCCTTTTTTACTGGCTATGTTGACTTCGGGATGTAATTTTGTTGTGCTGTACCCAGTTTATATGTACCATCCTTTTCTAAAAAAATGGCAATGAAGTCAAGAAATTGTCAATGCAAACGAATTACAATGATTCTTGTTGCTCCAATATCAAGATCTCTTATCAATTTTGTTGGCCAGAATAGTTCTCAACTTTGTAGGCTAAGCCAGATAAATCACAGAAGACATTGAGTTTGAACCCCTATCTATGGGGTTCATTTGGAAGCGGCACACATCTGTTTGTCAACTGTGAGCCTCTGTTCTGTTTGTATGCTGGAAAACTTCTCATTGAGATCTTCAATTACTAGATGTATTTTAAACAACTATCAATCATGTTTAGAATGGCCTACTGGTTTGTGATACATTATTTTGGAAATGCAAAGAAAGTTTAAAATTTTGAAACTTATTGACAGGCATTACAGATGAAATGAGACCATATGAAAATACTGAAAAACTCTTTCATGTCAGATAAATTATAAACATTATTATAAAGGTCTTGTTTAGTACTGTATATACTGGTTTGATAAACTATTTTCTATATAAAAACTTCATTTAAGAAGTACATGAAGCACAGATATAGAGTCTCTTTCAGATACATATTTGAGTATATTATGGATATTGGGAGATTCCCAAGAAAACAACTTTATCCTGATCGTAGTTGAAAAATCTTCTCTTCCATATAACTTCCTTTAGTCTAATAATCTACTAGGAATACTACCACTGGGAATACCGTCAGGATCTTCTTGCACTTCCATGTGTTTTGAACAAGGGGTGGATCGTGCACACCACCTTCCTCATCCTCTTAATTTTCACCTACATCTTGTAATTTACCTGCAGGTTCTCTAGTACAACAAGCATCAGAATTCACAACATCCGGTCCATTTTTTGATAACCATCTTACAGTTGCGCTAAGTAAAATTCTATACCATTGGGGGAATGTATTAAAGGAGTTCCAGTAAATCCTTTTTCTTCTCCACACTTATAGTCTTTCCCACTGGATACAAAATATCAAGCTCTAAATTAGCTAAATCAACAGAATTTCTTTTCTTTAAGTCAACATTTTCAAACAAGACCTCTGGATTATTCGAATATTTAAAGAATACAGTTAATTGGTGGTTCTTGTGATAACAAAGCCACTGAATACTCAGCCACTTTACTTTTGATTTCTCTGAGGTTTAGGACTTTTCGATTAGTAATTTTTCAGTTTATGTCATTCAAGTATTCGGCTGATTCACCGTCGATGAAGGAAGGCAGGCCATTCTAGTAAAAGATGCCGTCTACAACAACGGCTGAGTTGAAAGTCATTGACAGTAATTGTAGCAGAAAATCTTGAGACAGGCCAGTTATCGCTGTTTTGAAAATTGGGGAACATGCATGTAGAACTGGCCCCGCCGTACCAGTTTTCAGTTTCATCATTATGTCCGAAACCCTGTACTCTTTGTTACCTACAGTCACCATTTTCTTTGCGTGGTTCGGGTCCATTTCCACCAGCTGTCGAAGGGTTTTGTTCTTAAAACATGTTCTCGCCATCTGCTAGACTATGTGCTAATATTATTTACAATAAAGTAAAGGTCTCGGCACGAATCAATGGTGCTGAGCGACTTGTGGAGTGGATAGCTGCGCATGTGTACAATCGTGTATACAAGTGTTACCTCTAAAAAATTAAAAAAGTAGAGTGCATCTGTGTGTCTGCAAAAATAACTGTAATATACTTGAAATTAAATGTCTGGTACCTGATAAATTACAATTTTGATGTTGAATAGCGGAAAGGTTTCTTATATGCTATCTTAAGAATGGCACGTTGGGTGCGCTCAATTTTCAGCATCGAAGACAATGCCGCTCCACCCCAAACCGATATGCAGTAAGATAATATCGACTGGCATAATGCAGTATACACTATCTTGATTGTATGTGGATCAGCAGGCTTTCTAAGGCGTTTGAAAACATTTATAAGTTTACGAACTCGAGAACACAGGTAGTTTATTTGAGGTCCCCAACAAAGCCTTGAGTCAATAATTAATCCCAGGTATTTGGTTGTTTTAGTGGGTTCCAGGAGAGGACAGTTGCAGTTGCTGTGAAGGTTCAAACATGAATGTAATTTAATAGGAAGAACAGGGTTTGGTTTGCTGGATTTCGATATGTGAAAACATATGTATTTGGTCTTAGACGTATTTAAGGATAGGAGATTATCTAAAAGCCATTGAGAGATTTGGCGAAGACCTAAATGAGCTAACCGTGTGGCTTGTTCCCAAGAGTGTGAGTAGAAGACTATAGCTGTGTCATCAGCGAAAGAAAAGAGTTTAGCATTAGTGAGTGCGAGTGAACATAAATCGTTAATGTACACTAAAAAAAGCGTTGGACTAAGAACACTTCCCTGGGGCAAACCACATGAAACGTTTTCTAGTTGACTGCTATACCCATCAACTCGAACCCTCTGCTTTCTATTGAATAGATAGGACTTAAACCAACAGAGGATATTTCCACGAATTCCTTGTCTTTCTAATTTTTCGATTAGTAGTGGTCTGGAAACAGTGTCAAAAGCTTTGGCTAGATCAAGAAAAACACCAATACACCTTTGTCCTTCATCTAACTTGGAACTTATGGTCTCAACCAATCCAGCGGTTGCATCCTCTGTAGATCTATTATGTCTGAATCCGAATTGATTGTTGGCAAGGATAGATTCTTTTTCCAAGTAATTTAGTAATCTGATGTTAATGATTTTTTCTGTAATTTTAGCGAGTGTTGGGAGTAGAGAAATGGGACGGTAGTTTGAAATTTCCATTTTATTGCCTGATTTATGGATGGGTGTGATATTAGCTGTTTTCCAAGATTCAGGGAAGATACCTTGTTCAATACTAAGATTGCAGATATAAGAAATTGGTGCTGCAATAATGTTTTTTAATGAAATGACCACTTGGTTACTAATATTATCATCGCCAGGGGCAGAATTAGGCTTAAGAGAGCTAATAATTTTTGTAACTTCTCGCTCGTCACAGGGAAGGAATAGAAAAGAATTCGAGTTCGCGGTAATTGAAACTTTATAGCAAAGGTCTCGTTCAGTCTGATTTGTCTTAGACAATATATCGGAAGCCAATTTATTACCCACCGAACTGAAATAACCGTTCAGAATATCGAGAGATTTTTCAGGGTTCTCTTGTAGATCAAGAAGTTTATTAGAATTGGATTTAGTTGGGTTTAAGTGGCATATATTCTTGATAGATTTCCATAGTTTTTTACTATTGTCTTTATTCTTAAGAATTGTGTCAGCCTCATGTAAATTTTTAAGGTTTTTAAGGATGTTATTACAGAAGTTTCGATATTGCGTGTATTCCTTTAGGAGCGGTTCGTTGTTAGGCTGTTTTCTTGATAAGATATGCAGGTAATCTCTTCGTCTAACACAACGTAGCAACCCAGGAGTTATCCATGGCTTTCTTATACTTTTAGAATTTATTTTATGTAAGATTTTTGTGTTGGTATTAATTGAATTTGAAATTGTGCTTGTGAAAGCATCAACTGTTTCATTTATATTTTTGATGTTATATAGAAAGCTCCAATCGACCCCTGCTAAATCTTTATATAGTTGGTCGTAGTCTATAACTTTACTCATCATAGGGAAGGCTTTAGCTAGATTATTATTGAGGTGTTTGGTCTGATCAATTCCTATAATAACAGACATATGATCACTCACTTGGGATGGGCAAACAGCCACGCGTGATTGCAAATGTGATCTGATGAGTGCATGATCTAGACAATTACCACCACGGGTTGGTAAGAAATGACCTTGTATAAGACCGTAGAAGTTGACTAACTCAAGAACTTATGAGCTCTGTGATCGTCGGTCGTCTCCTTAATGTCGATATTAAGATCCCCAACTATATAAACAGGGTGTCCATTGTACGATAAAATGAGGTTTTCGAGAGAGTCGAGAAAATTATCAACATTGTAAAAAGAAGGTGATCTGTAAATTGATATGATAACAGCATTATTATTTAAATGACTAACTAAACAGTTTGCATCTGTAAAGGCTGGTTCTGTTATATTAAGGTTAATATTATTTTTATGAAAAATTACGATTCCGTCGCATTTGTTAATAAATTTGTGGGAGAATGTACATGAATACCCATCTATGTGAATACCAGTAAAATTGTCATCAATCCAACACTCAGTCAAAACAATTAAATCAGGATTAAATTGCAGCCTACTAAGAAATACTAGAAAACTATCAAAGTTTTTATTAATGCTGCGGATGTTTTGAGTAACAATGGTGAGATTTGAGGATTCGAAAAACACTTTGCAGTCTTCCGGATAATTCAAATATTGATTGGTAATGAAATTTGTATCATCAATAACTCGAATTAAACTTAAATTATCGAATTTTAGAATAAATAGAATAGAAGACATAAAAAAACATTAAAACTGTACCTAAATGTGTGAAGGATTGCGTTACAGATTGGGAGATATTGGTCGAATAGTATTAAAAAGGAAAATTAGGCACTTGTAGGGGTATAAAATCTATCACTATCATAGTGGTACTTTGGTGGGGTTGACATATTCATATTCATAGCAATACATAGTGGTTTGGTTATTGTACTGTCATATCTGTGGAGTGGTTCAGTATAGGATAATATTTGTTTGTAGTACGTGTTAAACTTTGTGTAGAACTTTAAAAAAGTATGGAATTTAAATATAAACAAGAACATTAAAAAACATAAAACTACAACTAACACCAGTCATGCTTTGTTTAGCGAGTTAAGGTGATCTTCATTTTTAATTAGAATGTAAGGAAAGCCGTTCTTCTTCCTAAGATATACGTTACCATTAACAGACCAGCAGTACTCGTACTGTTCTGACTTCGCAATTTCCCTTGCAAGAAAATAAAGGCGCTTCGCTTTAGGTGTTAAATATTCTGATACATATATAGGTGTGTTACCTCCTAGTCCCAAATGGCTGGCGTTCAGCTTGTTAGATTTATTCTCAATGTTATACTTGCGTGTCGCACTTAAAATATTGTTCTTTAGGAGGGTGTTCGACAGTTCGACGGTGAGGTTCCAACTCATGTTATCTTTCCTATTGGTAAATCGGCTAACATCTCTTATATCACCGGAGTGTAACTCGATACCAAGCCCAGAACAAAGTTTCAATATGAAGTCGAAAAGCTCCGACTTCGTTGGGGTCGGTGTTTGTTTGGGAACATTTCGGATTTCGATGCATGTCTTGTTCATAGCTCGAGCTAAGGTTTCGTGTTTGTCCTCCAGGTCACTTATTTGCGATGACAATGCCGTCCAATCCTTTTTAAAAACTTTTTTTTTGGGCTTGTGATTTGGGCTGGGTTGGGAATCGGTGCTCCAAAGGGATACGAACGAAAGATACTATGACAGGATTTTGATATTTGCAGTAGAAATTGTGCCCCAAAGCCACTGAAAAAAACATGAAAGTCCAAAAACAGGGGTTCAAATTAAAATCAATAAAAAAATAACTGTACATATTCTTATATATTTTATTTATTAATATTAATATATGAATACCAATAAAGGCATAAAATCAAATAGTTTATACAATTAAGACAAGGAAAGTTAGGAAAAATACTGCAAATGGGGTAAATTTCCTAAAAATTACTTAGTTCTGTATTTGTGTTATTATGTTGGCAACACTACTTTTGTCATTGACTATTGAATAATGAGTCCGGTAAAATAAACATCTTGTTTAAGAAATATATCTTTTATTATTAAATCACTTCAGGTTATGGGCCCAGGTGCGCCTAGACACGAAACCGTAACTGTGATTTAATAATATGCGCCAAATGTTAATATCGGCGTTAAAATATCGGCGTGAAGAAAAGTAAGGTTAAGTGTACCTAACAACGCGACACGCGTACCCGTCGAGAAGGAAGAATACTTGCCCTAGCAGGTCAAGGCAGGAAGGCAAGATGGAGGGAAGCAACAACAGCAGTGTTATTAAGCTGGAAGGCTCCAGAAACTGGAACATCTGGAAATTTCAAACAACCGTACTCTTGCGAGGTTAATGGTTGGCTGGACATAGTCGAAGGAACAATTTTAAAACCAGAGGAAGCTGGTCAAAAAGCTGCCTGGGAAGCAAAGGATGCTAAAGCTCAAACGTTGTGCGAGTGAACATAAATCGTTAATGTACACTAAAAAAAGCGTTGGACTAAGAACACTTCCCTGGGGGCAAAACCATAAGAGAAACGTTTTCTGGTTGACTACCATACCACATCAACTCGAACCCTCTGCTTTCAATATTAGATAGGACTTAAACCAACAGAGGATATTTCCAACGAATTCCCTTGTCTTTCTAATTTTCGATTAGTAGTGGTCTGGGAAACAGTGTCAAAAGCTTTATTTAGATCAGAAAAAACAATACACCTTTGTCCTTCATCTAACTTGGAACTTATGGTCTCAACCAATCCAGCGGTTGCATCCTCCAGATCTATTATGTCTGAATCCGAATTGATTGTTGCTTGAGATAGATTCTTTTCCAAAATAATTTAGTAATCTGATATTAATGATTTTTTGTGTTTTTATAATTTTGCAGAGTGTTGGGAGTAAATGGGACAGTAGTTTGAAATTTCCATTTATTGCCCTGATTTATGGATGGGTGTGATATTAGCTGTTTTCCAAGATTCAGGAAGATACCTTGTTCAATACTAAGATTGCAGATATAAAAATTAGTGCTGCAATAATGTTTTTTTTAATGAAATGACCACTTGGTTATAATATTATCATCGGGGGCAGAAAATTAGGCTTAAGAGAGCTAATAATTTTTGTAACTTCTCGCTCTCGTCACAGGGAAGAATAGAAAAGAATTCGAGTTCGCGGTAATTGAAACTTTATAGCAAAGGTCTCGTTCAGTCTGATTTGTCTTAGACAATATATCGGAAGCCAATTTATTACCCACCGAACTGAAATAACCGTTCAGAATATCGAGAGATTTTCAGGGTTCTCTTGTAGATCAAAGTTTATTAGAATTGGATTTAACGTTGGGTTTAAGTGGCATATATTCTTGATAGATTTCCATAGTTTTTACTATTGTCTTTATTCTTAAGAATTGTGTCAGCCTCATGTAAATTTTTAAAGGTTTTAAGGATGTTATTACAGAAGTTTCGATATTGCGTGTATTCCTTTAGAGCGGTTCGTTGTTAGGCTGTTTTCTTGATATGCAGGTAATCTCTTAGTCTAACACAACGTAGCAACCAGGAGTATCCATATTTCTTATACTTTAAATTTATTTTATGTAAGATTTTTGTGTTGAGTATTAATTGAATTTGAAATTGTGCTTGTGAAAGCATCAACTGTTTCATTTATATTTTTGATATATAGAAAGCTCCAATCGACCCCTGCTAAAATCTTTATATAGTTGGTCGTAGTCTATAACTTTACTCATCATAGGGAAGGCTTTTAGCTAGATTATTATTGAAGTGTTTGGTCTGATCATTCCTATAATAACAGACATATGATCACTCACTTGGGATGGGCAACAGCCACGCGTGATTGCAAAATGTGATCTGATGATGCGCCAGTCTAGAACAATTACCACCACGGGTTGGTAAGAAATGACCTTTATAAGACCGTAGAAGTTGACTAACTCAAGAAACTTACCAGGCTCTGTGATCTCTCGGTCGTCTCCTTAATGTCGAATAAGATCACAACTATATAAACAGGGTGTCCATTGTACGATAAAATGAGGTTTTCAGGAGAGTCGAGAAAATTATCAACATTGTAAAAGAAGGTGATCTGTAAATTGATATGATAACAACATTATTATTTAAATGACTAACTAAACAGTTTGCATCTGTAAAGGCTGGTTCTGTTATATTAAGGTTAATATTATTTTTATGAAAATTACGATTCAAATCGCATTTGTTATAAATTTGTGGGAGAATGTACATGAATACCCATCTATGTGAATACCAGTAAAATTGTCATCAATCAACACTCAGTCAAAACAATTAAATCAGGATTAAATTGCAGCCTACTAAGAAATACTAGAAAACTATCAAAGTTTTTATTAATGCTGCGGATGTTTTGAGTAACAATGGTGAGATTTGAGGATTCGAAAAACACTTTGCAGTCTTCGGATAATTCAAATATTGATTGGTAATGAAATTTGTATCATCAATAACTCGAATTAAGCTTAAATTATCGAATTTTAGAATAAATAAATAGAAGACATAAAAAACATTAAAACTGTACCCTAAATGTGTGAAGGATTGCGTTGATTTACAGATTGGGAGATATTGGTCGAATAGTATTAAAAAGGAAAATTAGGCACTTGTAGGGGTATAAAATCTAGGCATCATAGTGAGTACTTTGGTGGATTGACATATTCATATTCATAGCATACATAGTGGTTTGGTTATTGTACTGTCATATCTGTGGAGTGGTTCAGTATAGGATAATATTTGTTTGTAGCACGTAAACTTTGTGTGAACTTTAAAAAGTATGGAATTTAAATATAAACAAGAACATTAAAAACATAAACTACAACTAACACACCAGTCATGTTTGTTTAGCGAGTTAAGGTGATCTTCATTTTAATTAGAATGTTATAAGGAAAGCCGTTCTTCTTCTTCCTAAGATATACGTTACCATTAACAGACCAGCAGTACTCGTACTGTTCTGACTTCTGTAATTTCCTTGCAAGAGAAAATAAAGGCGCTTCGCTTTGGAATTGTTAAATATTCTGGAAATACATATATGGTGTGTTACCTCCTAGTCCCCAAATGGCTGACGTTCAGCTTGTTAGATTTATTCTCAATGTTATACTTGAGTGTCGCACTTAAAATATTGTTCTTTAGGAGGGTACAACAGTTAAACGTGAGGTTCAACTCATGTTATGCTTTCCCTGTGGGCGTCAGCTAACATCTCTTATATCACCGGGTGCAACTCTAAGCCAGAACAAAGTTTCAGCCTTAAGTCAGAAAAGCTCTCCGACTTCGTTGGGAGTCAGTGTTTGTTTGGGAACATTTCCAGTTTCGATGCATGTCTTGTTCATAGCTCGAGCTAAGGTTTCATGTTGTCCTCCAGGTCACTTATTTGCGATGACAATGTAATCCATCCTTTGCAGCTTTTTTGGGCTTGTGATTTGGGCTGGAGTTGGGAATCGGTGCTCCAAGGGATACGAACAGAAGGAATACTATGACAGGATTTTGATATTTGCAGTAGAAATTGCCCCAACCACTAGAAAAAAACATGAAAGTCCAAAACAGGGTTACAAATTAAAATCAATAAAAAATAACTGTACATATTATATATTTTATTTATTAATATTAATATGAATACCCAATAAAGGCATAGAAATAAAATAGTTTTATACAATTAAGACAAGAGAAGATTAGGAAAAATACTGCAAATGGGAGGTAAATTTCCTAAAAAATTATACAAGATTCTGTATTTGTGTTATTACATATTACAACAACACTACTTTTGTCATTGACTATTGAATAATGAGTCCGGTAAAATAAACATCTTGTTTAAGAAGAGGCCTTTTTTATTATTAAATCATGGTTATGGGCCCAGGCCCTGCCTAGACCGAAACCGTAACTGTGATTTAATAATATGCGCCAAATGTTAATATCGGCGTTAAATATCGGCGTGAAGAAGAAGTAAGGTTAAGTGTACCTAACAACGCGACACGCGTACCCGTCGAGAAGGAAGAAATGCCCTTAGCAGGTCAAGGCAGGAAGGCAAGATGGAGGAAGCAGCACAGCAGTGTTATTAAGCTGGAAGGCTCCAGAAACTGGAACATCTGAAATTTCAAACAACCGTACTCTTGCGAGAGGTTATGGTTGGCTGACATAGTCGAAGGAACAATTTTAAAACCAGAGGAAGCTGGTCAAAAGCTGCCTGGGAAGCAAAGGATGCTAAAGCTCAAACGTTGTGCGAGTGAACATAAATCGTTAATGTACACTAAAAAGCGTTGGACTAAGAACACTTCCCTGGGGCAAACCACATGAAACGTTTTCTAGTTGACTGCTATACCCATCAACTCGAACCTCTGCTTATTGAATAGATAGGACTTAAACCAATGAGGATATTTCAATGAATTTTGTCTTTCTAATTTTTCGATTAGTAGTGGTCTGAAACAGTGTCAAAAGCTTTGGCTAGATCAAGAAAAACACAATACACCTTTGTCCTTCATCTAACTTGAACTTATGGTCTTCAACCAATCCAGCGGTTGCATCCTCTGTAGATCTATTATGTCTGAATCCGAATTGATTGTTGGCAAGGATAGATTCTTTTTCCAAGTAATTTAGTAATCTGATGTTTGATTTTTTTGTAATTTTAGCGAGTGTTGGGAGAGAAATGGGACGGTAGTTTGAAATTTCCATTTTATTGCCTGATTTATGGATGGGTGTGGATATTAGCTGTTTTCCAAGATTCAGGAAGATACCTTTGTTCAATACTAAGATTGCAGATATAAGAAATTGGTGCTGCAATAATGTTTTTAATGAAATGACCACTTGGTTACTAATATTATCATCGCCAGGGGCAGAATTAGGCTTAAGAGAGCTAATAATTTTTGTAACTTCTCGCTCGTCAAGCAGGAAGGAATAGAAAAAGAATTCGAGTTCGCGGTAATTGAAACTTTATAGCAAAGGTCTCGTTCAGTCTGATTTGTCTTAGACAATATATCGGAAGCCAATTTATTACCCACCGAACTGAAATAACCGTTCAGAATATCGAGAGATTTTTCAGGGTTCTCTTGTAGATCAAGAAGTTTATTAGAATTGGATTTAGTTGGCTTAAGTGGCATATATTCTTGATAGATTTCCAGTTTTTACTATTGTCTTTATTCTAAGAATTGTGTCAGCCTCATGTAAATTTTAAGGTTTTAAGGATGTTATTACAGAAGTTTCGATATTGCGTGTATTCCTTTAGAGCGGTTCGTTGTTAGGCTGTTTTCTTGATAAGATATGCAGGTAATCTCTTTCAATCTAACACAACGTAGCAACCCAGGAGTTATCCATGGCTTTCTTATACTTTTAGAATTTATTTTATGTAAGATTTTTGTGTTGGTATTAATTGAATTTGAAATTGTGCTTGTGAAAGCATCAACTGTTTCATTTATATTTTTGATGTTATATAGAAAGCTCCAATCGACCCTGCTAAATTTGTATAGTTATCGTAGTCTATAACTTTACTCATCATAGGGAGGCTTTTAGCTAGATTATTATTGAGGTGTTTGGTCTGATCAATTCCTATAATAACAGACATATGATCACTCACTTGGGATGGGCAAACAGCCACGCGTGATTGCAAATGTGATCTGATGAGTGCATGATCTAGACAATTACCACCACGGGTTGGTAAGAAATGACCTTATAAGACCGTAAAGTTGACTAACTCAAGAAAAACTTATGAGTCTGTGATCGTCGGTCGTCTCCTTAATGTCGATATTAAGATCCCCAACTATATAAACAGGGGTGTCCATTATACGATAAAATGAGGTTTTCGAGAGAGTCGAGAAAATTATCAACATTGTAAAAAGAAGGTGATCTGTAAATTGATATGATAACAGCATTATTATTTAAATGACTAACTAAACAGTTTGCATCTGTAAAGGCTGGTTCTGTTATATTAAGGTTAATATTATTTTATGAAAAATTACGATTCCGTCGCATTTGTTAATAAATTTGTGGGAGAATGTACATGAATACCCATCTATGTGAATACCAGTAAAATTGTCATCAATCAACACTCAGTCAAAAAACAATTAAATCAGGATTTAAATTGCAGCCTACTAAGAAATACTAGAAAACTATCAAAGCTTTTTATTAATGCTGCGGATGTTTTGAGTAACAATGGTAGATTTGAGGATTCGAAAACACTTTGCAGAAGTCTTCCGGATAATTCAAATATTGATTAATGAAATTTGTATCATCAATAACTCGAATTAAACTTAAATTATCGAATTTTAGAATAAATAGAATAGAAGACATAAAAAACATTAAAACTGTACCTAAAATGTGTGAAGGATTTGTTACAGATTGGGAGATATTGGTCGAATAGTATTAAAAAGGAAAATTAGGCATTTGTAGGGGTATAAAATCTATCACTATCATAGTGGTACTTTGGTGGGGTTGACATATTCATATTCATAGCAATATATAGTGGTTTGGTTATTGTACTGTCATATCTGTGGAGTGGTTCAGTATAGGATAATATTTGTTTGTAGTACGTGTTAAACTTTGTGTAGAACTTTAAAAAAGTATGGAATTTAAATATAAACAAGAACATTAAAAAACATAAAACTACAACTAACACCAGTCATGCTTTGTTTAGCGAGTTAAGGTGATCTTCATTTTAATTAGAATGTAAGGAAAGCCGTTCTTCTTCCTAAGATATACGTTACCATTAACAAACCAGCAGTACTCGTACTGTTCTGACTTCGCAATTTCCCTTGCAAGAAAATAAAGGCGCTTCGCTTTAGGTGTTAAATATTCTGATACATATATAGGTGTGTTACCTCCTAGTCCCAAATGGCTGGCGTTCAGCTTGTTAGATTTATTCTCAATGTTATACTTGAGTGTCGCACTTAAAATATTGTTCTTTAGGAGGGTGTTCGACAGTTCGACGGTGAGGTTCCAACTCATGTTATCTTTCCTATTGGTAAATCGGCTAACATCTCTTATATCACCGGAGTGTAACTCGATACCAAGCCCAGAACAAAGTTTCAATATGAAGTCGAAAAGCTCCGACTTCGTTGGGGGCGGTGTTTGTTTTGGGAACATTTCCAGTTTCGATGCATGTCTTGTTCATAGCTCGAGCTAAGGTTTCATGTTGTCCTCCAGGTCACTTATTTGCGATGACAATGTAATCCATCCTTTGCAGCTTTTTTGGGCTTGTGATTTGGGCTGGAGTTGGGAATCGGTGCTCCAAGGGATACGAACAGAAGGAATACTATGACAGGATTTTGATATTTGCAGTAGAAATTGCCCCAACCACTAGAAAAAAACATGAAAGTCCAAAACAGGGTTACAAATTAAAATCAATAAAAAATAACTGTACATATTATATATTTTATTTATTAATATTAATATGAATACCCAATAAAGGCATAGAAATAAAATAGTTTTATACAATTAAGACAAGAGAAGATTAGGAAAAATACTGCAAATGGGAGGTAAATTTCCTAAAAAATTATACAAGATTCTGTATTTGTGTTATTACATATTACAACAACACTACTTTTGTCATTGACTATTGAATAATGAGTCCGGTAAAATAAACATCTTGTTTAAGAAGAGGCCTTTTTTATTATTAAATCATGGTTATGGGCCCAGGCCCTGCCTAGACCGAAACCGTAACTGTGATTTAATAATATGCGCCAAATGTTAATATCGGCGTTAAATATCGGCGTGAAGAAGAAGTAAGGTTAAGTGTACCTAACAACGCGACACGCGTACCCGTCGAGAAGGAAGAAATGCCCTTAGCAGGTCAAGGCAGGAAGGCAAGATGGAGGAAGCAGCACAGCAGTGTTATTAAGCTGGAAGGCTCCAGAAACTGGAACATCTGAAATTTCAAACAACCGTACTCTTGCGAGAGGTTATGGTTGGCTGACATAGTCGAAGGAACAATTTTAAAACCAGAGGAAGCTGGTCAAAAGCTGCCTGGGAAGCAAAGGATGCTAAAGCTCAAACGTTGTGCGAGTGAACATAAATCGTTAATGTACACTAAAAAGCGTTGGACTAAGAACACTTCCCTGGGGCAAACCACATGAAACGTTTTCTAGTTGACTGCTATACCCATCAACTCGAACCTCTGCTTATTGAATAGATAGGACTTAAACCAATGAGGATATTTCAATGAATTTTGTCTTTCTAATTTTTCGATTAGTAGTGGTCTGAAACAGTGTCAAAAGCTTTGGCTAGATCAAGAAAAACACAATACACCTTTGTCCTTCATCTAACTTGAACTTATGGTCTTCAACCAATCCAGCGGTTGCATCCTCTGTAGATCTATTATGTCTGAATCCGAATTGATTGTTGGCAAGGATAGATTCTTTTTCCAAGTAATTTAGTAATCTGATGTTTGATTTTTTTGTAATTTTAGCGAGTGTTGGGAGAGAAATGGGACGGTAGTTTGAAATTTCCATTTTATTGCCTGATTTATGGATGGGTGTGGATATTAGCTGTTTTCCAAGATTCAGGAAGATACCTTTGTTCAATACTAAGATTGCAGATATAAGAAATTGGTGCTGCAATAATGTTTTTAATGAAATGACCACTTGGTTACTAATATTATCATCGCCAGGGGCAGAATTAGGCTTAAGAGAGCTAATAATTTTTGTAACTTCTCGCTCGTCAAGCAGGAAGGAATAGAAAAAGAATTCGAGTTCGCGGTAATTGAAACTTTATAGCAAAGGTCTCGTTCAGTCTGATTTGTCTTAGACAATATATCGGAAGCCAATTTATTACCCACCGAACTGAAATAACCGTTCAGAATATCGAGAGATTTTTCAGGGTTCTCTTGTAGATCAAGAAGTTTATTAGAATTGGATTTAGTTGGCTTAAGTGGCATATATTCTTGATAGATTTCCAGTTTTTACTATTGTCTTTATTCTAAGAATTGTGTCAGCCTCATGTAAATTTTAAGGTTTTAAGGATGTTATTACAGAAGTTTCGATATTGCGTGTATTCCTTTAGAGCGGTTCGTTGTTAGGCTGTTTTCTTGATAAGATATGCAGGTAATCTCTTTCAATCTAACACAACGTAGCAACCCAGGAGTTATCCATGGCTTTCTTATACTTTTAGAATTTATTTTATGTAAGATTTTTGTGTTGGTATTAATTGAATTTGAAATTGTGCTTGTGAAAGCATCAACTGTTTCATTTATATTTTTGATGTTATATAGAAAGCTCCAATCGACCCTGCTAAATTTGTATAGTTATCGTAGTCTATAACTTTACTCATCATAGGGAGGCTTTTAGCTAGATTATTATTGAGGTGTTTGGTCTGATCAATTCCTATAATAACAGACATATGATCACTCACTTGGGATGGGCAAACAGCCACGCGTGATTGCAAATGTGATCTGATGAGTGCATGATCTAGACAATTACCACCACGGGTTGGTAAGAAATGACCTTATAAGACCGTAAAGTTGACTAACTCAAGAAAAACTTATGAGTCTGTGATCGTCGGTCGTCTCCTTAATGTCGATATTAAGATCCCCAACTATATAAACAGGGGTGTCCATTATACGATAAAATGAGGTTTTCGAGAGAGTCGAGAAAATTATCAACATTGTAAAAAGAAGGTGATCTGTAAATTGATATGATAACAGCATTATTATTTAAATGACTAACTAAACAGTTTGCATCTGTAAAGGCTGGTTCTGTTATATTAAGGTTAATATTATTTTATGAAAAATTACGATTCCGTCGCATTTGTTAATAAATTTGTGGGAGAATGTACATGAATACCCATCTATGTGAATACCAGTAAAATTGTCATCAATCAACACTCAGTCAAAAAACAATTAAATCAGGATTTAAATTGCAGCCTACTAAGAAATACTAGAAAACTATCAAAGCTTTTTATTAATGCTGCGGATGTTTTGAGTAACAATGGTAGATTTGAGGATTCGAAAACACTTTGCAGAAGTCTTCCGGATAATTCAAATATTGATTAATGAAATTTGTATCATCAATAACTCGAATTAAACTTAAATTATCGAATTTTAGAATAAATAGAATAGAAGACATAAAAAACATTAAAACTGTACCTAAAATGTGTGAAGGATTTGTTACAGATTGGGAGATATTGGTCGAATAGTATTAAAAAGGAAAATTAGGCATTTGTAGGGGTATAAAATCTATCACTATCATAGTGGTACTTTGGTGGGGTTGGACATATTCATATTCATAGCAATACATAGTGGTTTGGTTATTGTACTGTATCTGTGGAGTGGTTCAGTATAGGATAATATTTGTTTTGGCAGTAATGTGTTAAACTTTGTGTAGAACTTAAAAAGTATGGAATTTAATATATAAACAAGAACATTAAAACATAAACTAACCACCAGTCATGCTTTGTTTAGCGAGTTAAGGTGATCTTCATTTTTAATTAGGAATGTAAGGAAAGCCGTTCTTCTTCCTAAGATATACGTTACCATTAACAGACCAGCAGTACTCGTACTGTTCTGACTTCGCAATTTCCCTTGCAAGAAAATAAAGGCGCTTCGCTTTAGGTGTTAAATATTCTGATACATATATAGGTGTGTTACCTCCTAGTCCCAAATGGCTGGCGTTCAGCTTGTTAGATTTATTCTCAATGTTATACTTGCGTGTCGCACTTAAAATATTGTTCTTAGGAGGGTGTTCGACAGTTCGACGGTGAGGTTCCAACTCATGTTATCTTTCCTATTGGTAAATCGGCTAACATCTCTTATATCACCGGAGTGTAACTCGATACCAAGCCCAGAACAAAGTTTCAATATGAAGTCGAAAAGCTCCGACTTCGTTGGGGTCGGTGTTTGTTTGGGAACATTTCGGATTTCGATGCATGTCTTGTTCATAGCTCGAGCTAAGGTTTCGTGTTTGTCCTCCAGGTCACTTATTTGCGATGACAATGCCGTCCAATCCTTTTTAAAACTGACAATTTTTTCTTGTAGCTCAAAGATCTTTTCGGAAACAAATTCTACTGACTTTCCGATGTCCTGGCTAGTGTTATTGGCTGTTGTCAATTTTGCGGAAAGTTCGGCAATCCGACCTTCCATGGCATCCAGCCGGCTGTTCTGTTGTTCTTGCAATTTGTCGAGCCTGGCAGTTTGGTCACGTTGGAAAGACCGCAGCCACTCCCTAATTTCGTTTTTTAGAACGAGGAACTCGTCCTTCTCGTCTCGCGCAGCTCTTCGCTTTTGCCGCGATTTAGTATTGACGTAATCGCTCTCCTGTGTTGAGCTATCACCTGCATCGCGCTCCAACTGAACATTTCCTTGTGTCGGAGAAGATTTTTTCATTTTGTACTGCGTTTCTCAAAACTAAGGTTCAATATCCGTTGAAACAGATAGAAGTCTTAGCAACAGGTGTCCTTTTCCTGATTGGCGACCGCCCTTCCAGTATTGCGTAAGATGATTTGCGTATGCGCACAGAGGGACAGGGCAACGTAAAATGGGAGGGGCCAACGCACCGGTGGAGGGGCCTGCGGTTGTCTGATAGAGGCACGGTACCAGGATCACAGAATTTAATGGAGACACACAGAGAATCTAATGCTTCTCGCGCTTCATGCGTGCCGGGTAGCGTAATATAATTTTTGATACCAAATTTATTTAAATTATGAAAATAAATATTATTTAAACTGCACATTCACTAAAAACACGTCCAAACTGTACGGCGCCGGAGGGGAAGAGGCAATACAAAGTAAAACAAGACAAACATGACAGCACAAAATTTAACACGTTGAACGCCATGGGGGCACCGGTGACCTCATCATTCCTCTATCATAGCGCCATGGGGGTCACCGGTGGCCTCAAGCTAAAGACATATTCAAACCGTTTTTTCTCGCCGTCTGCCATACCCACTGTTGATTTTAAAGTACTATGTGACCGGCACGGCGCCGTAGAGCAATACTTCGCATTGGGACTAATGTACTATACATTGAAAAAATCGAAAGATTTTAAAAAAGACGCAAAAATAAAACTTCGTTCCAAAAATGTTGGATATTTAACTCAATTCAGTCTTTATTTTGAAACAAAAATTAGCAGAAAGTATGGTGTGTTGTGTTGTGTACCAATGTTACTGAAAAATAAAATGTATCTAGAAAAACTAGGAAATTGCAAAGTGTAAAAAAGTTCGGAAAATCCACAAGTGCACGCCTTACAACAATCCAACCCTTAGAAATATTAATATTTAGCCTTAATTTTGTCAAATAATACAGTAAAACTTGATGAGAAAAGATGTCAGAAAGAAAAGCAATAACAAAACATGGTTTGGGTTCATAATTATGTCAACCTAAGCCCAAACCGTTTTACGGTCATTTTACGATGATTACGATTTTTTTTAAACCGCCCATTTTACGGTTCTCTGAAATGCCGAAGAATAGGCACCTATTTGGTCACTCATATCTACAGACCCTTCGGATTTATTATGATCCAATATGATCTTCGGCTTCCGAATCTGTTTGCCTTTTACTCTACCACAGCAAATTTGTCGAAAGCAAAAGCACGTCCCTCTTATCCTTCCATTTTAACACCGTTACTCCGTCTTCATTCTCCACAGCCATTATTTTACCTTTCTACAGTTCTGAATTCTAGAACAGCCTTACCCTCTTGTTTTTTCGCAAAGTGCCAATTAAATGGGTTTGTTTCTCCAATAACCTAGTTCTAAGCTTGTATACCAGTTGTCAGTTGCAAGTAAGTATGTATAACCTAACGTCTTTTTATTTTCGGTATTAGCATCTGTTCGCTATTTGATTCTGAGTGGCAATCATTGTTTCTCAAAGGGTTTGTTGTAAAATAATATGCTAAGGCGTTGATTTGTTGCATTTCATTCTGTGTAAATTTTAATTCCTCCATAGCTAAGCCAATACCTAAGGATCTCGTACATTATTAACGCAACCTAAGTTAAGTTCGTTATGTAGCGAAAACAAATTTAGTAGGAAACTAATAGAAAGAGCAAAGCAGAGGCAATCGTCGCAAGCGCGAGCGTACTAACACTGTCGAAGTGAATAGCGGGTGGCCGGCGGGGTGGGCGGCACGGCGCAGGGTAACGGAAAATGTCTTTTCTGTATTTGTGCACCGGTGACCTCAGTTATATATTTGGCTGTAACTATGTAACCCATGGGCAGAATTTAATAAAACTAATTTTCTATACATATATTATCATAATAAACAAATTACAGCAAAAAAGTTTTTTTACGATTTTTGTTTTTTTCTATTGGCGTTTAACGTGTTAACACTAAACTAGCAGCTATAAAAAAAACAAGGAAGATACAAGGCTTAAGACATTAAGAGTTTTAACTTAATATAATAATAAACTGTTCCGTAAAACGTGTCAATAACGTGATCGCTTTTTGAGTTTTCCTATTCTACGGCTTTCACTTTATTACACAAAGCCTCCCACTCTTGTGCTCCCATTAAATTAACTTTCTCACTAGTTCAATGGCTTTATTTCTATTCCACTTGATATTTTTACCACCAACGTACTGCTTAATGCTGGACCATGCCATCTCGATCGGAATGAGGTCTGGTTGGTACGGGAGGGAGTCTCAGGATGTCGTGACCATGTTCGGCCATAATTTTGTCAATTGAAAATGTTTTCAACGTTTCTTTAAGGTGTGTGTCACACTTTAAGCACTGTGTCGTCACTGACACTGACAAGTGGGGATGCGTTCATAGAGAATGTATGAAAGAATATTTCGCACTGTGCCGGTACTGTGTCGGAACTGTGGGTTCACTGATATGTGTGAATCGACCTTTATTAGCTTTTATCAGTTTGTATAACTGCGGTTTCAAAAAAATTTGTTCAAATTCAATCCCTTTTTCGGAGAGCCAGGCTTGCATATTAGGGTGGAGCGTGAATTTTTTTTTGGGCTTGTGATTTGGGCTGGGTTGGGAATCGATGCTCCAAAGGGATACGAACGAAAGATACTATGACAGGATTTTGATATTTGCAGTAGAAATTGTGCCCCAAAGCCACTGAAAAAAACATGAAAGTCCAAAAACAGGGGTTCAAATTAAAATCAATAAAAAAATAACTGTAAATATTCTTATATATTTTATTTATTAATATTAATATATGAATACCAATAAAGGCATAAAATCAAATAGTTTATGCAATTAAGACAAGGAAAGTTAGGAAAAATACTGCAAATGGGGTAAATTTCCTAAAAATTACTTAGTTCTGTACTCTGCCTTGGTATTGAAAATCAGCATGATTTTACAGGATTTCAACGTATTTTTTATCCATCCTTCCCGTCTTTCGGGCCCACATACAGCAGAGCACGCTTCAGTCACAATTTTGATGCACCTTTCACTTGCTTAAGTGTGACACGGCATTTGACGAAAGAGTGTCAAAATTTGAGTTTCTACTATATCTGGGTTGGCGATAGCATCCTTCAATAAGTCGCTGCTAATTTGTTTCAGGACTGGCGGTTCAGAAACTTTGTCCCATTCAATCAGGTCATATGCTCTGCGTTGAAGTTCAAGCTTGGCACCTTGAAGACTCTGATAGGAGCGAAGATCGACGTTTTTTCCCTGATAATCACGATCCGCCTGAGAGCTAGTTCTCGGATGTGGCTACTCTTTCGCAGTGACCGAAATAGCAATTCCTTTGTATCACGGGGTCGACAATTTTCTTTAAGTGCGTTGGAAGATACCGAGTCAATTTAATTGTCTCGTGTAGGTGTTTTGCCCCGTAAACACACAAAGGTTTAGTTTTTATATGGAACCACATTGGGGCGTAAACCTTCAAGACGAATTCAGTCACAGTCATCTGTTTTTCAGTCGGATTCTTGGTGGAAATGTACAGCCTGAGAATTGAGTTGGCTGTCGTCATCCAACGTGAATGACAGATTTTTCCTGGAGACTTCATAGCCAAGTTTTCATCACAATTTCTTGCATTAATAGCCTGACATATTTCCAACAAATATAGGTGATCTGCGTTTTATACCCACGAGTTCTTGTGACAAATGAATTATTTGGTATATTAGGAATCTATTGAGTTTGCAGTCATTTTTCATAATTTTCGTAATTCATATTATCGTGGTAGTCGCCTGATTTGGAGCCAGCTTTAGATGTGAGCAATCCATTCGGGACAAAGCCTGCTTCTGATCCTGCGTGAACGATGACGACGCGTTGCCCTTTAGATATCGGCTTTTTAGCTCCTTTGGTAGAACCATCCGACACGGCTTAGGGGTTCGTGTGTGACGAATCAACATATGATTCATCTGTATAAATTATGGAACGGCCATCTCGAGTTAGGTAGTGAGCGAAGGCGAAAGGGTTTTTAAAAACAAGTGGTATGTGTTCTCAGCTTGAAGAGCAAAGCAAGACTGATCTTTATTTATTATTCAAACTTACATCAAAACTTATCTACTTGAATAAACAATGGGTTATATCTTAATCGTAATGGCTTCCTGACAAATACCAGGAAGTCATGTGTACAGTAGTCTTATTATCTAATTATTCTAAGTAACAAAGGTGGTCCTTATGTAGTGACCTTGTTATGAGGACATAACTCCTCCCCCCTTAAGATGGAGGCGTAATGAAGGCTGCGACCGAAGCTGGACTTCTTCAGGTTCAGGTTGGTGTTGAGCCGTGATTTTCGCCGATCTAGGTTTCCACCAGAACTTGTAAGCTGCTATTCCAACTCCAGTGAGGAGTACTAGGGCGTACATTGTTATAGATGGCCAGCTAGGTATTGTAGGTATGGTTATTATGTCTTCTTCCGGGATGTTGATTTCTTCCGAATTTTTTATAGCATCCTTTAGGTTGTCTAGCTTTATATTGTCTAGTTTTAATTTAATTGGTGCCACGTATGGTGTTTGGTATGCTCGGGGTAATGGTATGGTTTCTCTAAGGTTGATGTATCTCTGATGAGTTGCTAAAATTCTGTCTTGAATCTGAATTTTGCAGTTACTGTCGGTTGTTATTAGAAAAACACCTTTATTTCGTTGGTATTGAACATCCTTGTTGCAGATGGTTTTTATAACTTCTTCTTGTTTCATGATTACTATCCAGCTGTTATCTTTAATTTGTTGAATGATGTTATTTTCGTAACTTGCTGTTGCATAAGTACAGTTATGCGGCTCCTGATGTTGTATTAGTTGAGCTATGCAATCGTTGGAGTGTAATAAGGTTTCCCATTCAAGATGCTTGCAGATTACTTCGTTTTCTGTTATTCTGCTACAGGGTTCGTGGGGGTATGCAAACTCGTTATTTCCCAAGATAAGGTAAGGATTTTTGGGTATGAGGATAGTGTTGTTATTATTAGGAATAGAATATAGGTGTAGGAGGTTATATGACTGTTCCGCCACTATAGGTATGTCCAGAATAAAGTTTAGTGTTTCGTTAGTGCTATAGGCTTTTACTTTAATGGCTTTTTCCCACAAATGAATGTTGTTAATATTTGGGGCGAACGCTAAATTATCATTAATTTCGTTTTGTATTTGATTGAGTTCTTCGATTAAATACGAAACATCGATTATACTGGGGTGCATTTTTTCTAAGTGAGAGAATGTTATGGCATTTTCTAGGGTTTCTAGTCTATCATAAAGTTGCTGAAGTGAGCTTTCAATTTGATTGAATATAGTTACTGTTAAGAAATTGGTTTCGAATTCCGTCCTTTGTGCAGAGTATCTATCTATTGACCTGTAGATTTTCTTTTGATTACTTTTAATTATGTTTAGATTATTTTCGTAATCTTTCATGAAATTTTGCATTATATTTATGCTCTTGCGCTGATTTACTTTATTGTTATTTATTGATGATTTAATTAGTCTTATTTCGTTATCGAGTTTGATAGCATCTTCTTGGTCGAGGTTTCCTGTGATAGATTTTATAACTGAACCTAAGCCGTTTATTAAGCCACGTTTCTGGCGGTAACTTGATTTGAAACCTAAGGTATTAAATCCTAAATAAAGTAACTTGTTTTCTATGTTGTCTATAAGGTAATCTATTTGTTTAAAAGTATTGTTTAGGTCTACTGAGCTATTTTGTTTCAATTTTAGTGTATAATAGTTGCTACATATCTCTAGGTATATATCTCTAATTTTTGTTGTATTATAAATGACTGCTAAGTGATAGGTGTCTATCTGATATTGAGCTTTTGCTTCTGTTAATACCAGAATACCATTATGGTTATCTATTGGCTGTATGGTTGCTGTTGTTGTGGCGAGCTGGAGTGCTGCGAGGCAGGCGATGGCGTTCCTGAAACATTTTCCGGGCGCCTTAATAAGCGGAAGTGGACTCTAATTGTTTTAGCGTTTACGTGTTTTCCTATGATTTCCGCGATTTGCTCCGGGTGTATTCGTACGATCGTATAGGGTCCTAAGTACTTTGGTTCGAGCTTGTTATTTCTAGCCGTTTTCGCTACTTGTTTATATACTATGTCACCTACTTTAAATTGTGCTGTTTCTTTATTTTTGTTGATTTTTTCTATCACTTGCTGTTTTTCGGTTAATAACTTGTTGTTTATTAATTGTTGTGTATTTTCCATGATTTGTTTATGTTTAGTGACATATTCTTGGTAGAATTCTTTGCGGCAGTGAAGTTCTAATGGATTTCTACTGTCTGTGTGTCCGTATAGTATTTCAAAGGGCGTAAACCCTGTGGCTGAATGAATCGTGTTGTTATAGGCTATTATCGCGTATTTCATTAAGTTGGTAGATTCGTCTTTGTCTGTTAAACGTTGTATTCTAATGATTTCTGCTAGTGTGGAGTGTAACCTTTCTATAGGTGAATTAGAATTGGGGTTGTAAGGTGTGGTAAAATGTATATGTATATTGTGTATTGCACATATGTCTGTTATTATTTCATTGTCAAATTTTGAATCGGAATCTGTTGTAATCTTTTTGGGTACTCCTATT
>CAVNZK010000180.1:0-41584 GCA_963693345.1 Pieris melete
TCTAAAAAACGATCAGACTAATCACTTACCACCAGCGGTGGTGCGTGCCAAGCACTGGATCCTTAGTAATTGTGATAAGAAAATTTGTATAATGTCATTGCGCGCGCGAGCGGTCACCACCAACTGTCTTTACTTCCTACAATTACGCCGGAACTCCACCTACCATTTTCGGTTCAAGTGTCAAAGTCAAAATAGACAATTGTCATCCATTCTTGAACAACACCGATTTTGCAGAAACAAAGCATAAGGCAATTGTTTATTAATTTAATTATAATGTAAGATTTATTTTTATAAACTTTTTACTGTTTACTGTATCATCGAAAATACTAATATTATGTACTATACATAATATTAGTATTTTCGATGATACAGTAAATTTAATAATAAAAATGATCTTTTCCTCAACGTCAAGGAAATTGGAACTCACGTCCGTCCTCATCGTGCGCAACACCCAACAACAGCCGTAATAAATGCACGGCTTTAGACCCCTCTTCAAGCAATGCATGGGCATATCGGCTCCGAGCATGAGGAGCAAAGCGAGCGCCACTAATGCATGCGAGGGGACACCGGCGCATGCGCTGCTTTCTTCCGACGAACTGGTATTGGCGCTCACCGCCACGTTGCCCGCCGATGTCACACCTATTTCCATCACCTCCTGGAACGAGAGCTAATTTTCAACTTCGTGATCTTTCGATTATGTCGGCCAAAACTCTTTGTACCACTATGGGTAGGTTGTTTCAATATTTCGGCTCGAAGGACCAAACCAAATATCGCGGGCGTCATTAAGGTGTCATTGATTAACAACATTTATTAAGACTGAAACTTTAATGAATAATACGGTACGACCATCGTGGACGCGAAATCTTTTTATTTATTTATTTCGTAATCCTACAGCTAACAAAAATTATATATAATAACAAACAGTTACACTATGAGTATAGCTAGAGATGGAATACCTAATATTTACCTACAAAAAGGTTCAAATTACAAAAATTATTCAATACATAATACATTTAACTAAGTGATACCTAATTTGTCTGTGTTGTATGGTGGACTCATAACCATATTCAGCGATAGCTTAAAAATGTTAAAGCTTAAATATTGGTCGTTGTATGTCCGGGCTTTGCGATACAAAACTGAGTTTTCTTTTTATTTACGTTAAAAAACACTGCTTTTCTTTACTTGTACATCAATTTTGCCGGAGCCTGACATGGAGTAGATCAATATTTCCCTTCCACCGATATTGTTTTTGACGTGACAACGTCTTATAATTCGATGGAGCCGACTGCACGCACGAAAACCATGACTCGTGCGGCGTTACCTCGCTCTGAGGCGTTCCATTTAAGGCTTGAAGTGCAAGCGAGAGCGCAGAACGAGCGACAAAGAGGCACAATCGGCCTCCGCGTTCGACATCTCTCTTTTATGCGTACAAATTAATGTAACTTGATCAATTGTGATTTCCATTTACCTCCTTCACTATATCCATAAAAAATATCTATCAAACAAATAAAATGAAAATTTTCTTTTGAAAAATGCAACCATTCCATCAGTATTTTCTTATGACGTTGTCACGTTCAACTATCGTCAGTAAAACGATTTTTTTAAACGAGTAGGTACATGACATAGGCACATAGGCACGTATGAAACAATCCACCCGGTGATTAGTTCACATTAAATCTATACAGGAGAGTGTATCACCTCATAGGCATCGTCTAGCTTGACCCAGTCGAGGTCGAGCGAATGATGTTGTCGGGCCGGGGCCGGCAAAGGCGCCGCATGGGGCCTCGGCAGGCGGGCGGCCACCAACGCCAGACCACCGCAGGCGCCAAACTCACGCAGGACAGCACCGCCACACAGTGGAACGAAACGGCCCGGTAGTGGACTTAGCATTTGAAAAAAAAAAAGTTTATTTTTTAAATTTTTTATCATTGTGTTGGATTTTTCTATTGATTATAAGAAACTATTACTATGACGAATTTTCAGATAACTTAGTATTTTCAGAGATATTCATTTTCAAAGTTAATTTTGTATGGAACAAAACAAAAAACAGTGAAAATCTCGTAATTCTCAAATTTTCTCATGGAATTGACTTTACATGAGCATAACGCGTATATTTGTCCTATTTTTACGCTTACTCTCGAGTCTCGATTTTCCCCGATTTGGACGCAATTTCAACATTTGTTCTCGATTCCTCACCACCCTAAGTGGTATCCCCCTTAGACCTTAAAACCTAACAAAATAAGTAAAACAAATTTAAAAAAATACAAACTAGCTGTTTTAATTTAATCAGTGTCCAGGATATCAACATTAGCTATTTCAAAATTTTCCTGATAGTCATCATCAAAGCCCGTTCAATGATCAAACTTTGTGCTTGTTTTGAGAAGAATTTATGTTTTCTGCCAAATTTGTGTCGTTTCGTTGAAATTAGTGGATCAGAGCTGGTCAATAATATTCATGAAATTTGACTACACCAATATGATGAATTCGGGGAATCATTTTGCCAGATAACTTGTTCGCAGCAAACCAATCTGATTGGTGCTAAGCTTCCCATGAATATGCTTGAATCATCAAATTGACTTTCTGAAGTGTCGTCGTCTGTTTGGATTGTTTGCTTGTAATTGGCTTGATTAGAAGCACCATCAAATCCCCACTTACTGATAAGTGTTAGTTCCTTATACTTACTGTCGATGATCAGTGCCAGCATTATTATTCTTGTTGTTATATCCAGTAGAGCTTGTAACTTTATGTTGGCTGAGGTTTCTGTCACTTTGATAACGTCTTTTGATGGATAGCATTCCATTTTCGCATGTTGCACTTGATTATACGATGGAAATATATTGTTGTCTTTTTCGTTAACACTTTTTCTTAATGTATTGTATTGCCACTTGGTCAATTTAAGTGATAAAAATAACCCCAACGCCTCATCCGGAGAAAACGCAGGTTTTGTTTCTTTGACTGATATACATCTTTTAACTTTTTGCACATCTTGTCGATTCTTTAATAAATGTTCTAGTATTTCTGCAATATCCTCATTCCCATCTGCTTTTATTTGCGCAAAATATGCATATGTAATCTCATCCGAAGACAAATGAAAGCTTTCGGCTCGTCTTTTTTTCTGTTTTACACAATTTTAGAGATCTTTTACAAGTATGAATTATCCCAATACATACTTGTTTTAGTCAATTTATTATACATAATATGTAAGTTTCTTTTATTATATATTATGGATTGCTAAATTAAAAATTCACTTCATACAAATTTGAAATTGCTATATCTCCGAAACTACTAGTTAATTAAAAAAAACTCAAAGAATAAAAACGTTTTAAATATATGTCTAGATACCAAAAATATATATTTTATCTCTTAAGACCAAACTTTGAAATCCCAGCCCACTGTGCGCCACTGAGGCGAGAGCTGCCACAATCCAAACTGCTTGAGCCTCCTCCTTCCCACATTGGGCCTGATGATGCCTCTGTAATAGAACGAACTATTAATAGGAGAGGTCTACTTAATTCTAAATATAAATCAACTTTATAAATACAGTTAAAAAGTAGAGATTTGCACCTAACAATTTATATTATCATTATTGTATTAGGAGCGTTCAAGTATTACGTAACGAATTTTGGGGGGGGAGAAGTCCTTTTGTAAAACGTTACGATGCGGGGCGGGCATTGAATTACGCGTTATTGTTCATATTATTTTCGACTTTCCAGTAATTTACACCACATAGTGGTAACTTTTAGGTTACTAGGTGGTCACAAATCGTTATACTATACTTGGGCACAGAAAAACGTTATGGTGCGTTACATGGGGGGGGGAGGTGTCAATAATCTCCAAAAATTACTTTACGTAATACTAGAACGCTTCCTTACCCGTTACCAAGACAGATGGAGACACATAAATATAGGTATCAAACATCTCTCTAGTATGAAGTTTAAGAGACCGTTTTAGCTTTTCTGTTTATACATTAAACTTAATTAAAGTTTATATAACTTGAAAAAATATTTATTATAAAATGTAACTAACCACCAGTGGTGTTAAGATGAAGAGTGAGGGTCAGGTGCGGCCCAAACTCATGCGGCACTGCTGTACAAAGCTGCGCTAGAGTAGTGTTTCCTGGAATAAACCCTTCTATTCCGTTTGCTTGAACTCGGATCGTCGACTCCAACAAATCTGAAATTAAATTACAATAAGGTACATAGTTAAGTTTTTGTAAGAGTGGTAACAAAGGTAAAATATTAATCTTACCATCCATAACCGCGAGCGGGTTGTTACTATCAGCATTGGGCTTGCTTTGGCGCTTTTTGCTGCTCTGCTGCTTGAGGGTGGTGTTCTTTACGTCTTTGACCCGTTTGTCTTTGGACGCGCTGGCGGCAGCGAGGGACAGTTCCCATGCCTCCGCCACGGTCATGATCGCAGGGTCTGATGCACTTCGCAGCACTGACGCGTTTGAAGAGCTGGGCACGCTGTGAGAACTGATCTTGTTGCCTTCTTCCATTACCGGCACTGAACGGAGGAAATAAAGCAATTTAACATGTATGATGATAACGAAACTCACAAATAAAAGTAAAACTATTGTAGCTTGGCTATAAAATAAATACATATTAATATCTTAATATGTATAAATTCATTGTCACGTTGTTTGTCAGCTATGGACTCCTAAACTACTGAACCGATTTAAATCAAATTTGCACATCGTGTGTAGTTTGATCCAACTTAAAAGACAGGATAGCTTACATCTCAATTTATACCCACAATATTATTTTATTGCAAAATTAGTGTTTACTATTTAATAGATAGAGTTTGACAATTCTAACAGATGGCGCTGTGTTGAAAGTACCAACGTTTCACATAAGCTACAATTTAATGGCATAACCACCAAAAAAGCATGGTGGTCTCCATGACTGGTGTTCTCTTATCGTTTCCCTTGAATAGTTTGCTACTATGCAATATAACAAAAACCTTTGCCACAGCAACGCTTGGCCGGTCTGCTAGTTATATTATAAAAATAGACAAACATAAAAAAACAAAATAATTAAAAACTAGAAAAAAGCTCAAACATATACTAACTAGGTGGTCGATGTTCGACTAGCAGCGTCCTCACAGTAGTGTGTAGAGGCAGCGTGAGTATAGCATGCGCTCGCGCAGCCGGATGGCAAGGGGCCGGAGGCGACGGCACAGCTGAAGGTGTAGAGGGCGGGGCGGAGCCTCCCGCCCACCGGAGCGCTATCGTCGCTCGTTCACCCGACAGTACCAGCCTCAGGATCAGTGACCGAGTGAAGCCGGATATGCCTTCTGGACCTGACACAAATATAGAAGTTATTAAAAAAAATCTTAAATTACTACTTTTAAAAAAATATACTGTATTTGAAGAAAAAAAAGCTTTTTAACCGGATTAAAGTTATGTTTTATTATAAATTTACAATTATTTAACATACTTTTAAATTTATCCGACATTTCACGGTCACGGTGTAAAATTATGTTAAATAATTGTAAATTTAAAATAATACATAACTTTAATCTGGTTAAAAAGTTTTTTTTTTCTTTCAATGTGTAAAGGTTATGTCAATCTAAGACAATACTAGGTACTGTATTGTCTACTCCATTGATTCATTGATTGTATATGTTGTGGGAGTCTGCAAACTTAGTACCATAGATTAGACTTTTTTTTTTTGTGTTTATGTTTTAGACAATTCACACCAATTGACCTAGTCCCATGCTAAGCTGGTAAATCTTGTGTTATGGGTACTAGACAACGGATATACATACATATTATAAATAGATAGACATAAAAAAAACATATTTAAACACCCAAGATCGCACAACACCAAATGCTCATCACATCGATGTTCGTCTCAGCCGGGGATCGAACCCGGGACCCATGGATTCGTAGTCAGGGGTACTAACCACTAGACCAATGACGAGTCGTAAACTTTAAATATAATATTTGCATATTGTTGCTAATACTTACCGGTAAAATGCATAGAGTCCAGAATGTTATGTAGTGTTGAAGCGAAGAGCTTCTGATTGTGCGAATGGCAGACGGTCAACTCGGAGAACAGGCGGATCGTATGCGTAGGCTTCCAACTTTGCGTATTGGCTCATCTCACGCCAGGAACTGGTCACATTAATTCATAAATGATATAACACCAGATTCCCAAATGTTACATACTTTATCATATACTAAAAATAATACCTCTCAACTGGTCTAGGATGGCACAGAAGTTTCAGCAACGGCTTCCAGAAGCCTGAACCGGCGGCACCAAGCCAGTCTTTGAACCTTCGCTCGGCGCACATCAGCCGCGCCCATTCAACTACGTCACACACTGTGTCCATAGACGCCATTTCTGTAATTTATACTCTATTTATTTCACATACACCAAGTATTGTCCTTAATAACACAATAAATAATTATTATTTATGATATTTTAGAAAATGTTATTTATCTTACCGCCTTTCAATTCTCGAGCGCTGATATCAAGCATGTCAATGTCGCCCGATAGATTAGTCTGCGAGATGATTTGGTCCAATTTTGCTTCACAAAAATCTATAAACAAAACAAATAAATAGATTCTCTTATTTGGCTGAAGGAGATATACATGGAGTGATTTTTTTAAATATATTTTAATATTGTCTACTAATGTATGTCCTCGTCGCCGCTACACAATTCACATGGATTCCTTTGTAAAACGTTACGATGCGGGGCGGAGATTGAATTACGCGTTATTGTTAATATTATTTTCAAATTTATTTTCAAATTTTTACTTTACACCACATAATAGTAACTTTTATGTATGAAGACTCACTAGGTGATCACGAAACATTTACTTGGGTACAAAAAAAAAACGATACGGCGCGTTACATGAGGATGGGGGGGGGTCCATAATTTCCAAAAATTGCGTGACGTAATAGTTGAACGATCCCCTAAAGAGTTTAAGATAAACAAAATAAAAGAGAAGTTTGATTTAAACCAACTCACCGGCGACAGCGTGCATGAGCGTGTTTGGCAGCGGCGAGTGCAGCAAAGTGAGCGTACAAGCCGGGGTCATAGCAGCGGCGGCGATGCTCGTGAGCTGACGTCTTCGCAGGCGCCGAGCAGCAGCAGCGGCAGGCCAACTGCCTCCCACCCATATTCCACTCTCGCCTGACACCGACGCTTGCATCGGACGACGGACTTTTGTGTCGTCTGTTTGCGCTTCCATGCTGAAACATTACGGTAGCTGCAATTGTGCTTTAACCACGGAATCGCGGATTTAGATAATTTTTCACTTACAAAAAAATATTATTAGTTTTTTAAATATTTATCAGCTTATCGGTGATAAACCTTAATTTGCTTTTAAGAAATATTCAGAGTATTGCCATATTCAAAATTATTAATGGCGCTACAACCTGTTTAGGTCTGGGCCACAGATGTCTGAATCTGTTTCATGATCATTTTTAAATCTAATAGGCAAGTAGGTGATCAACCTCCAGTGCCTGACACACGCCGTGGACTTTTTGGGTCTAAGACATGTCGGTTTCCTCACGATGTTTTCCTTCACCGTTCGAGCGAATGTTAAATGCGCACATAGAATTAAAGTCCATTGGTGTACAGCCGGGGATAGAACCTACGACCTCAGGGATAAGAGACTCACGCCGAAGCCACTAGGCCAACACTGCTATGTATAACATATTATCATCCGTATCCATCGGTATTTCCATTCGTTCGAGGAGCATCTTGAAAAGGTCCGGTCGTATAAAGCACATGGAACACATCACCGCGTCCAGCGACTTCTTCAGTAGACTCGCCTCGCTCACTTCCTTTACCCAAGTACAGATCAGCTCGAACACGTCGTCCGTAATCAGTTCCTCTATGTCATCCAGCAAGTTTTCTTCTTTCGTGCTCCATAGAACCTGTTACAATTGCAATACAAAATAAAAGTCTTGGCATAAAAAAATCTAAAGATGGCAACCCCGGTCTTAAGTGAGCTCATATAAAAGTCTATCCAGTGACTTCATGGAACCGTTTCCAAGACGAAATACAAAAGGCGACATAATTCATGACGTCAGCGTGCTCGTATATTTGAAGTTATACTTCTTTAGGTGCGTTATGAAAAATTGATGACAGTGAAAATTTACGATGCGCGCGCACCGTGACACAAAATTAACAATTAATGAAGTTGCCCACGGAAGATGCTACGGCATTGGACATAATTTAAAAACAACATTCGAATAGAATTTATGTTACACTTAATGTAAGAGAATAATAATAAATATTTATTTATTTAATTTTTCAAAATATGTAAACTGAACTTTATTGATTATAATGACTCCTTTTCCAGTTTTTGATTGTTTAATTGTAATTAATTATTTGCATGCAATCAAAAACTATTTTTAGTAATGGCAATGAAGTATAACTTCTTACGCGCGTACATAAGTACACGCACCCTTTTTTTTATTTCGCCATATATAATTTGAATTAAAAACCTTAGCAGGTTTGAAGGTAGAGAAACTAACCGCAGCAAGAGTATGTAATATTGCAGCAGATGGAGCAGCCCGCGTACGCAGGGCTCTCTCAGCGACTCGCCGGCGCACAAGACCTGCATAACGCCTGAACTACGCCACACACGCTGCTCATGCTGCCCGAGTTGCTCGTTCTGCTGGTGCCGGCACGGGTTGGTTGGAATGCTGTTTGAGATTTTAAAGTTTTAGTATATCCGTGTAAGTACATTCGACTAAGAAAATAAAAATAATAATAAATCGATCGCTAGGACTTCTTCTTAGGTACCTCATATCGAAAAAAAAAAGAATTTTGATGAAGTTCGGACTGTAACCAGTTGAAATATACCTGATATTTCAAAGAAAAAATTAATCGTAATTTGCGCATTATTTGAACACAAAATTTAGCATTCGGGCATAGAAGCTTAAATATATCATCATAAGCAAATATCATCAAATTCTAACTACATTACACGGAAACAGATACAACCCTTTTTCTGATCTCGCTTAAAAGTACGTACCATATGCATGCGCATGCGCATCCAAATCGAGCAGGTGTTCCATAAGCGGCTCTCTTAGCTCTGGTAGTGCGCGGGCAGCGGCCAACAACGCTTGATGGGCGTGGTTAGCTTGAGGCCCGCCCGCTAACAGAGCACCGCACAACGCTCGTACTGCGTTAGCAATATCAATACTAGCCGAGGCGCGTCCGCGGACACAAGCACATATCACACTCGCCCAGTTATTTCTGTTTAAAAAAAGATATGATATGTACAAAGAATTGTTACAAATTCAATAAATATTACAGTAGACCAGTCTTAAGCACAATATTATTGGCTCAACAACAGTGGTAAAGATAGTATTGTTATTAACATAACTTTTACACATTTAAAGAAAACACTTTTTTACAGGATAAACTTATAATTATTTTACATAATTTAAAAAAAAATCCGAAGTTTCGCGTGCTTTACAGCGTGCGTGGTCACGGTGACTGACGACAAAAGGTGTTGGATGTCAAAAAGTATCAGAGCTGCAGAAAAAGTTGTATTTATTTCCCCAGAGTTGGTATCGACTTAAAGATGGAGGGTTTTGGCAGAAATGGCTCAAGGTGTCCTCTATTTTCGCGGATTGTTTATGTTAAAGATTTTAATTTGGATATTATTGGATCCCAGGTGTTTGACAATTTTAGGCCGTCTTCTCTATTGAAATTGGAGGGTTTTTTTTATTTCAATGGCTTACCAACCTTGGGAAGAATCTTTTTTCTTTCGTATAGAAGCAGTTACTTACCCACAGGTATCACAGGTATCACTTGTATAAGTGGTATTGTTCAAGTCGGACGAGGGTGGAAGGGTGGGTATTGGCGGTTGTGGGGCGAACGCTGGGGCAGCGAGAAGTCGCAACTGCAGTAAGCCCATGTTGGAACAGTCCCGAGGGCGATAGAGACGCAACTGTACTGTATTTGAGGGCAATAAAAAAATGCTATGTATTTTTTATGCTTTACCTACAAAAAGGTACATCTAAATATTTACTTACTCAAGTGACCTAATACAAAAATTACAAATACATATTTCAATATTACAAACAATACATCGAATTAACTTCAATTACTTTATTTATTCTTTAGCTGGCATCACTGCCTATTAATTCCAGGTTTAGTAAACCTTTAAAAAAAATGTTACCTTTACTTGTGCGTTTTTTACTGCTTAAAACGGGACGTAATTATCACCGCCGATAAAAAAACTTTGAATGTGGAGCACCGCACTTAATAAAATGGATACATTAACTAACAATAAAATGTATAGACTCAGATGTTCAAACTCGTATTGAAATTTAAAAATGTGTCCGGCCAAAAAGGTATGACATCTCTGACATGTCAAAAAAATGATAGCTGTCAGAATTCTACGGAATTAAAAATTAGAGTAAAGAACACCTTCTGAACTTACAGAATGGTGCAATATTGATGAGACCGTCGGTCGCCTCCACCGCTGGTGGTTGGATTTTCTTGCTGCTGGAAGCAGGCGTCGAGAGGTTCATCAGCTGCGGTGGAAGCTTCAGGTGGTTCATCAGGGAAGACACCAGACCCTGGCTGCTGCTCGGCCCGGCCTGTCGAAAATCATTCATATTGATATCAACGTTTCGTGGGAACTTAAGCAATTCAGATAATCAAAGGCGCTCTGATTTTAAATATTAAAACTAATGTTCTTCCAGTTGGGATTTTAATTTTTAACTATTTTTTTTCAATTAAGTGAAGTGGGCCACCATACCTGATGGCAAATATTAAGTTTCCTGACAGCAAGTTCCATGCCTCCTGCATCTATGAATGCTGCTAACAACTCTTGCTTGTCGAGTAGTCGCTGGAGTAATTGTTGCATTGCTTGCGACAAGTGTACAACTTCATCTTTACCTGTGTATAGAAACTAATTATTATTTCTCATTCAATTTAAATATATAAAAATTAATTATATAGATAATTATGTATAATATATATAGATATGAGAGTTAACCAGAACATTTTCTGGCAAAAAAATTATAATTACGGAAAAGGGTAATCTAGAAATTTCTTATAAAAGTATATAATGCTGTGTCATAATTATAATAAAGAACTTACTTAAGTATTCGATAAGAGATGGCAGCATAAGTGCGGGGTTGGCAGCGACGGTTGGAATGTGCGCCACAAGCCAAAATATCTCTTCCTTCAGCGAACATTGATCTGAAGAGGTTTCCACGTTTCCGGCTTTAAAACAAAATAAATAATATTGTATTTCTTAATTACAATGTATTTTTTTTTCATAAAAAAGGGTGCGTGTACTTATGTACGCGCGTAAGAAGTTATACTTCTTTGGCACTATTAAAAATAGTTATTGATTGCATGCAAATAATTAATTACAATTAAATAATCAAAGACTGGAAAAGGAGTCAATAAAGTCAATAAAGTTCAGTTAGAAGTTAGAAGTTATGTTGTCACTGTTGTGCACACCTTTGTTTGGCATTTTTAGTATTCAAGTTATGTCAAAACTGATTTATTACCTTGTCATTGTTGGCTTTATTTGCTTTTGGGATAGCAATTGTTTCCAAAATGATTTTATTTGTAATATCCTGAAATATATAAATAACATCTATTAATTTAAGTATCATGGTGAGTGGTTCGCACTCAGATATTAAGGTGTATTATACCCACTGTCCATTATAAGTGGGAATGGGCTCACTTCTGGCTGGACAGAGTTTCGGTACTACAAGAGCAACATGGATGTTTTGAGGTATTACAATATCTCTAACTACCCTGTAGGGGAATAAATTATGTGCCTATGCTTGAGAGGTTGAACCTTGAACATCACCATCATATTTATAATTAACATTCCTACCTCGACACCATCACAATCAAATTCATTGAAATCTACTTCAAACCGTTGCGGTATCATCTCTGCCATATCCATTGTGTCTGGAGAAGGTGATGGTGGCTTTGTTCCACCTCTAGTTTTTGATGTTTCACGGCGATAAGATGACAACTCTTTTTTTGTATTCAATTTAGTGCACTTCCACTGATTCATCAATTGTTTTTTGTCTCTTGTCCTTATATTTGCTAGATTAAATCTGAAAAATTACATGTTTTGATTAAATAATGTAATAATTTTTTTGAGATACAGGTACTTATTAAAATGTTTACTTCTCTGTAATATCGCTCCAAGCCTTCATTTTCTCCTTATTAGTATTCGTGCTTAAATCTTTGTTCTCAATTATTGATATATAGGGTCGTAGAATATTTCTAAAAAGTTGCTGTAACAAACGCAATAAACAAAAGCAATGAATAATGGTTCATGTTTCAGTTTTAATCAACAATAATACTCGATAATACATACGGATAGTTAACCTCAATTGTATTAAAGCACTCAGGAAGGTTGGCACAGTTTTTTCACAAATATTTTATCATATTAATTAGTATTGATTTAGATATTCAATTTAAATCACTTCTGATTATAATTCAGACGCACATATAAAATTCGCACTTGTATAATGAAAATAACTAGATACATAGATAATCTTTTATTTTAAACAATAATTCAAACTCCTATATTTGTTTAAAAGGTAAATGTCAATGTCAGATGTCAATTGTCATGGATATTCAAAATTCTTGTTAAGCTGCTGTATAATCACACTCCGAATTTTGTGTCATAGGTGCGCGCGCATCGTAAAATTTCACTCTCATCAAATTTTCATAACGCGCCTAAAGAAGTATAACTTCAAAAAGTTATTTACATTACTACTTAAACACTTTAGTGGTTTACTTAATTCTTCTTGTATAGGATATATTTACTAAAGTTTATTTTTCTTTGTATACGTAGGCCGTTCCTTTGAGTTCTTTAAGTGTTCACAATGTACTTGTTTAATAAACAAATTAGTCGCGCAGCTGTATTTTGGATTGAAAATGACGAATGAAACAAACAACCGCAATGTCCCATACCCTTTGCCCCATCGTATATCATACATACTAAACATCTAAGTTATATAGAGGCCTGGTAAAGATTAACACGGTCGATATGCCCGGACACATTGTTCGTCAAGTTTCAAACTACGTCATGCAGGGCTGTCAACAAGTTAAACTAATAATTCTATTGAGTCAAGCTAAATGTATGGATTAGTTTTGGTATGCATTATTATTGTGTTTTATTAGATAACTACTAGAAGTCGTCCGAGCGGGTTGATCCTTTGGCGTTGCGTAGAGATGTGGGATCTCTCTGCATCTTCTACCGCATTTACCATGGAGAATGTTCAGAGGATTTATTCGGATTAATACCTGATTAATTCATCATCAAGGCAAAATACAAAATTCCATCCGTATCACCTCGACGTCAGTCGTTCCACAACTATTGCCGTTATATTTTAAGCCAGTTAGTTGTTGCTGCGCATCACCACAATGTGGAACCAGCGGCCCAATGAAGAACATTTCTGAACATGAACATTCGGCTTAGGGTCCTTCAAGAAAAAAGCGTACCATTTCTTAAAAGGCCGGCAACGCACTTGCGAGCGTTTTGGCAATATTAATGTCTACTGGCGACGGTATCACTTAACATCAGGTGTTGAGCAGCTGTTAAATATATGTGTATATTTTTTGCGTTCGATTTACAGCATAACATATAATATGCTTTTTTGATGCTATCCATAAAAGATGTAGAAATGTGTCGCACAGAAAGAATTTTTCCAAGTATAAACCAAGAAATCGCTAAATTAAACGGCCCTTTTAGCTAAGTAGCGACATAGATATAAAATAATTTTGTAAAATAAATCGTGAAAGCAGAAATTACAATTTTAAACAGAAAAACACGACAAACCTTTTTTGCGAATGTTTCTTACTTAAAGCTTTTAATTGGAGAACACGTTATCTAGGAGACCGTTTCATAAAAGTAAACTATAATAGTGAACCAACATTTCAAATTAATGAGGTAAAAATCTTAACAAAAAAAAGATAATGAATAAAAATAGAAAAGTAACGAGCCACCGAGCGTTGTCAACCACTGGCCACAACAAAGCGGAGTTTCCCACCTTTGTATGGGGGCAGGAGAGCCGAACTTTTGGTCGCTAGACAGCAATATAATGTTACTCGGTCTCGAGATGTGGGCTTTAGCGATTTTAGCTTAAAGGCTCTTTCATTTTTATTAGACACGGGACTCTTGAAACTGGCTGTACATGTGTCTATATGCGCAATAGTGACTTGCTCCCAAAGTGTAAGAAACAGTACGTCTATGACAAAGAAAACTCCTGTGCTTTGCAGTCAATATTTTTTTTAACAAATAAATAACAAGCTTTTATATTATTAGTGCTTAATAAAAATAGAAGGAATATTAAAAGAGGTTGTTATTTTTCCAGTAAAATTACGCTTATTATTATTATGACTAAATTTTTTTGGAAAAAAAATCCGAGAGTAAGAAACAATACCAAGAAAATTTTTTCTGTGCCTCGCAGTCAATATATTTTCTAACAAAAAAAAAACAAAAATTAATATTATTAAGCACTAAACAATAGATTTTTTTTAAGTAAAATAATATTTAATTGACGATTTTTTTTTTCTTTATTAATGCTAAAACAACGTAGTTAAATGTCTAAGACAAAAGTTAAATTAAAATCTATGTTGAGGTTCGCTCGCTCTCAAAACTTGCGCCAGCGCAAGAGCACGTAATAAATCTGTGTTGTTCACACAAATTATTAAGAGATTTTGGTTAAAAAGAGAGCCTACTCCTCCCTCAAAGGCCAGCAACGCACCCACTAAAAATGGGTGTCTATGGGCTGCGTAGACTGCCCTTTTTGGTCGTCCCGCAGCTCGTTTGCCCCCCTATTTTATAAAAAAAAAAAAACAAAAAATAAACGAAACACGAAGCGAGTCTTCCCTATGAATGATGAAAATTATGCTCTACTTACATTTTAATTTTTAAAACACTGCATTATTGTGTATTATCCTTTCTCGGTCGTTACTTTATTGTTAAATGGATTTCGCTCGTGTTTTAGCTTGTCTTTACACAAAGTAACATTTATTTATTTCAACATTTACTTATTAAAACATTTAAAGATAAAACGCGTAGTTTTATTAAGGCTTAACGAATTGGGAACGGAGTTTGGTTTCTTTAGACATCATTTGGGTTTTTCAAGGGCTTATTTTGAAGAAAAAATTTTTATTGACTTTCATAAGTGTAACGCTTATGAATAAATTATATTTTGATTTTATATGAATGTCAATATGTGAAAGACCGGTTTGCTCACGATGTTTGCGTTGCCGTTAGACCAAGTGTTTCTATGTAAGAAAGGAAAATTCATGGTGCACTGTTGGGATCTGAACGCACAACCCCTGCGTTGAGAGCCGCAAACTTAATACACTATACCAACATTGAATAATTACTGTTAGTTTTTAATAGATATCGGAAGTTAGGCGCTATTTTTGTTAAATTTGGGCTGATTTATAAAAACAAGGTGCCTTTGTAGCGAGGGAGTATTTGACCTATAAGTTTTGTAATAAATTAACTTAACTCTTATGATAATTAATATGAAATTTTTATGACTCGTGGTTCATAGCGTGCATTATTGAATTGATAAGTCCTCTAGTAAAAACCTTGAAAAGTGGGATTAGGGTAAATTAAATAGACATTATATTGAGAAGAGATTTTAAGTTGTCAATTCTTCTTTGTTACGAGTATATTTTCGTGTGTGGTATTAATTGACGAACTCTCGTCTTAAATGCAAGCCATCCCGTCAGTATCTTTATCCGAACAAACAGATTATACAAAGACCCCGGCTTTGTTTGATTTTGATAACATACCTTCTGGTTAATGAACTTTGCCGATCTCAATGACTTATCCATTATGTCAGGTGTTTTAATGTTCATATATATGTTTTAAAACAAGTATATGACTCTACCTTTATTAGTAGTCTTGATATTATTTGTAGCTTAGTGTTTGTATGTACAGTAAACCCCTTAAACGCGATTTCGTATAACGCAAATTCCGTCCCTCATATAGCGCGATATTTCTAGATTGTGATTTTTTTTAATAATGTGTCCATAGTAATTAGTATTACCTTTGTACATGTTTCGATTGTGATGTTATAAATTTAAACTATTTTTTTTTATTAAATCTGTGTTCCTAGTTTTTGAATTGTTCAAAAAACCGGTTTCATAAGAATACTTCTATAACGCGATATTTTGCGGTAGTTTCTCGGATTGGTCTAATGTGTCGAAGTGTCCTCGAATCTGGAGTATCCAAAAGAAAAATAGTTTTTATATTATAAAACTGATAAAAGGACACTTTTCAGCTTTATAAATAGTATTTTTTGGAATATTGTTATGCGGAATGTATCTCGCATTTGGAAATTACAAATAATTGCTAGATTTATAGTTCGTTGGACATTTAGTTTCCAGCATATTTTTAGACTATTTAACATCCGCTGCTGATTTAATCTTTGGCTTTTAAACGCACTTCTAGCAAAACTACAAAGGATTATTCCAACAAATAAAAAGTTACTCAAGCCCTTAATGGAGTTGATGATTATCGAGTGAAAAACTATTGTGGTGAGATTGGTCAGAGCGCCATATTTGTTATGAAATCAGGTGTTATGTTACCTGAAATTGTTAAAAATGCGGTTTAGTGTTGTATTATTCATTGACTAACCGCCTCCGTGGCCCAGTGGCTATTATCGCTACTATTATCTTATATCTGTTTTATATTCTAAATTATAAGTAAATAAAGAGCAGTGTTCGCCTAGTGGCTTTAGCGTGCGACTGTCGTACGAGAGGTCGTAGGTTCAATCCCCGGCTGGCACCAATGGACTTTCTTTCTATGTGCGCATTTAACATTCGCTCAAACTCGTGATAAAACCGGCTTGCCTTAGACCCAAAAAGTCGACGGCCTATGTCAAGCATTGAAGGCTGATCACCTACTTGCATATTAGATTGACAAATTATTGTGAAACAGACACAGAAATCTGAGGACTAGAGCTAAAAAACGGTGTTTTCCAGTCGTCAAAAACGTATCGTAATCAATAGCTTGTCGTTACTCTGTAAATAGGATGTGATTAAAAACCCAAAAGGGAACGTGAAACCAGACTGGTCGCTAGTATTTTAATAAAGTCGCAATTAATATTCATTCTAAATTCATTAAAATTCGCTCAAATTATTCTGAACGGTAAATTAAAAAGCTGTCCCATTAATAATTTTTTTTTATTTTTTTTTATATGATAGGGGGGCAAACGAGCTTGCGGGACCTAAAAGGGCAGTCTACGCAGTCCATAGACACCCATTTTTAGTGGGTGCGTTGCCGGCCTTTGAGGGAGGAGTAGGCTCGCTTTTTGAACATTTGGAGGTCGTATCTCTGAGGGAAGACCCCCCCCGGGAGCCGATTCCACAGTTCGCTAGTTACCCTAAGTTAATAAGTAAAAATGATATTTGAATGGAATATTTTCATATCAAATTAGTACCCTATATTTAAATAATCGGTTTTTATACATCCATTTGTGTATAAAAACAAACTATGGTATTGATACTTCCTGAAGTCGTGTTTGACAAAAATTTATAAATATTTTTTTTTTGTCCCCAGCGCCACCAAACGCAGTGGAAGTTGTGAACCATTACCAGCTCCTTCCACTTGACCGTATTCAACGCAGAGCGGTTCGAATCGTCGACGACCAATCTCTCTCCGAGCGGCTTGATCCTTTGGCGTTGCGTAGAGATGTGGGATCTCTCTGCATCTTCTACCGCATTTACCATGGAGAGTGTTCAGAGGAGTTGTTCGGATTAATATCTGCAGCTGAGTTTCATCATCGGACGTTGTGGCACAATTGAGCACCGTTCCACAACTGAGCGTTTTTCAAGGCAGTTTTTGCCGCGCCCGCGCACCACCAGCTGCCCACTGAAGTATTTCCGAACCAATTCGACATAGGGTCCTTCAAGAAAAGAGCGTACCACTTCTTGAAAGGCCGGCAACGCACTCGCGAGCCCTCTGGCATTGAGAGTGACCATGGGCGGCGGTATCACTTAACATCAGGTGAGCCTCCTGCCCGTTTGCCCCCTATTCTATAAAAAAAAAATAAAAAAAAACATCCCCACAACTCGAAGCTGGAAGTGAAAGAAGGGGAGGATGTTCTCCTAGAGTGTCAGGCGAAGAACGCCAAGCCTGCTGCAAAGGTTGTCTGGTTTCGTGGGAACCAGGAGATGACAGGATATAGAGGTAATTTTTTAAATTTATTTATAACCTACTAGCAAACTCGGCGAACTCCGTTTCGCCACCACATGGCTTCGTTTTATGTAACATTTCGTTTGGTGATCCCGCTTTTCTGTTGAAATTTTTCCTGAATTTTCTTTGCTATAAACCTCACGGAGCCCGAGACCTTTCCAACGAATGCAAAACCGTGGAAATCGGTTCGTGCGTTCTTGAGTTATAGCGTCAGGAAGGAAAACCCGACTTATTTTTATATAGTAGATTATGTAACATTTCGTTTGGCGATCCCGCTTTTCTGTTGAAATTTTTTCCTGAATTTTCTTTGCTATAAACCTCACGGAGCCCGAGACCTTTCCAACGAATGCAAAACCGTGGAAATCGGTTCGTGCGTTCTTGAGTTATAGCGTCAGGAAGGAAAACCCGACTTATTTTTATATAGTAGATTATGTAACATTTCGTTTGGCGATCCCGCTTTTCTGTTGAAATTTTTTCCTGAATTTTCTTTGCTATAAACCTCACGGAGCCCGAGACCTTTCCAACGAATGCAAAACCGTGGAAATCGGTTCGTGCGTTCTTGAGTTATAGCGTCAGGAAGGAAAACCCGACTTATTTTTATATAGTAGATTTAATACGTCGTTGTCATACCATGGAAGGCATAGTAGATAAAAGGAAATGTCAAATGCAATGTTTTATATTATTTCATAGTTTTGCTTCTAACTAAAGTAATAATAGATGCGTAGATACTTTTACGACACGTGCTGCTACCTACTTGAAATTAAATTAAATCAAGTTCTAGTTACTATCTTGTAATGAATACTAGCGGACTCGACAGGCGTTTTCCTGCATGCTATTTCTAGCCATTAGGATATTAAACAAAGTATGAAATTACCGACTGCAGCTACTGCCGGGCTGATTTGTGAATCTAAACCATCTAGGGCGCCACCCAAACGCATACAAAAAAAATTCATTAAAATCGGTCCAGCCGTTTATGAGAAGTTCAGTGAAATACACACGTACAGTAGAATTATATAAATAAAGATTAACATTTTTAGTGGAACTCTTCAGTAATTGAATAGTAAAACACAAATGTTTTATGCCAAGAGGCAACTAATTATAAGAACTAAGCTAAAGTCTAAAACAAAATCCATATTAATAAAACTAGATATTTTCTATAGTAATCTGATTTAACTGCGCGGAAAGCGCTTGCTACCAGATAGCTTTCAATTTAATTTTTCATTTATTAGTTCTTCAAGTACGATTGATATTTTAAAATACTATTTTGAAATTCTATAGACTTTTATGCGCTTTTGCGCTATTGGTTTAATCAGTAATTAAGGTTGTATCTTGTTTCATACGTCTAATTCTTAACATATTCACATTGTTTAAAGATCATCCTTTTCGGTGTATTTTTTTTTCATGTATAACTTCATGGAAATCTGTAACCCAAACCTAAAAGATTGTAGACACATTTATTTTTTCGTTAAAAATTAAAGTTTAAAGTACGCAGAAAGAATCAACAATTATTGAGTAAATTTTATTGTAACATGTAAATACACTTAAAAGCGCCAGAGAACTGTAATCCTCGCTCGTACAGTGTATTAGTATAGTTGTTATAGTATATAGAAGTATATATAATTATATTTGTTGAAACAAATCATTTGTTTTGCGCGCGGCAGAATCAAAGAACAATACAGTTGTTGATTTGACAATATCCGCGAGTCAAATCAACAACTATTGTTCGTTACGTCATTGTTGTCGCAATTGGTGCGATCTATTGTACTGATTGTCATTTTGATAACGTTTTTAGTTTTAGGAATCGACATATTTACTTGTAACATAAAGCCACAGCCAGCATTGGAATACTTGGCGTTGACATATCGAACGACGTTCAGTTTCGCGGTCACTTGGAGGGAAAGGCTAAATTAGCCTCCAAAAAGCTTGGTGTGCTCAGCAAGGCGAGACGGTACTTCACTCCGGGCCACCGCTTGCAACTATATAAAGCGCAAATTCGGCCCCACATGGAGTACTGCTCTCACCTCTGGGCGGGGGCTCCCCAGTACCAGCTCCTTCCACTTGACCGTATTCAACGCAGAGCGGTTCGAATCGTCGACGACCAATCTCTCTCCGAGCGGCTTGATCCTTTGGCGTTGCGTAGAGATGTGGGTCACTCTGCATCTTCTACCGCATTTACCATGGAGAGTGTTCAGAGGAGTTGTTCGGATTAATACCTGCAGCTGAGTTTCGTCATCGGACGTCGAGGCAGAGTACGAAATTCCACCCGTATCACCTCGACGTCCGCCGTTCCACAACTGAGCGTTTTTCAAGGCAGTTTTTGCCGCGCACCACCACTTTGTGGAACCTGCTGCCCACTGAAGTATTTCCGAACCAATTCGACTTAGGGTCCTTCAAGAAAAGAGCGTACCACTTCTTGAAAGGCCGGCAACGCACTCGCGAGCCCTCTGGCAATGAAAGTGTCCATGGGCGGCGGTATCACTTAACATCAGGTGAGCCTCCTGCCCGTTTGCCCCCTATTCTATAAAAAAAAAAAAAAAACTTAAATATAACTCATGTTCATTTACAATGTAGCTGTTGAAATCTTTAATTTACTAATTGACTCTTTATGTTATAAAGACATTTGTTTTCTGCCGTGTTATACTAAAAGTCCGAAGTCCAAATTAACTTTTATACTAAGCCCAAATAATCGTAGAAAAAATACCTGAAGTATAGGTACATACAGCCTTTTGAAATGATACTTCAAAGCGACAATGAGTTGGTTCATTCTGGTAACAATTTTGCCAATACCTTCAGATCAACAAACAAATTAATGGACAATATCGAATAGTGTTGTATCGATATCGATACTCCGCTTCAGCTGTTTGCAAATTGAAATTGAAAACTTGCTTAATTAATGACAGAACCAATTAGTGATGGGAGCCAATTATTGATAAAATTTTTGTTGTCCTAATTAGTATTGTCTCATAATTTGTCATTTTCCTTTGTTTAGCATAAAAAGACTGTATATATATGTATGTGTTTGTCGTCCACGTTTTAATGTTGCCAATTATGTCGTCAAATTAATCAATCAAAATATGTTTATTCAGTTAAGATGCATGCTTATTGCTTATGAATGTCAAAAACGTTAACAAAATTCGCGAAAGAGCAACACTACGCCATCCGTTCGCAAAACTACCAGGAGGCCTTGTTCTGAGAAAAATGGGCAAGAAAGTCAGCGAGTTTTACCCTCCCTCTATATTACAAATGTCATAAACTACAACGTCATTAAATATACATAATTAAAAAATATCTGTTCTGTGATTTAACACATTCACCATTACACACTTATTCACAACAATTCAAACATAACAAAACAAATTAAAACAATACAACTAGAACTATTTCCACGCGTTTTCCTCTTCTAGGTAGTCGTTAACTGTCTAATAACCTTTACACATTAATGTACACGACTCATTGTATGACGTGCTCATACAGCAAAAAGTGGTGCCTCTGATAGATTAAAACTCGAGAAATTTAGAGCGAAGAATCTTCACAGAAAATGGGACAATACTCTGAATGATTTCTTTGTCTCGTGAGTTTTGTGACCGTGACGGGGGCGTCACAAATGCCGCTATACATAGCACTTTTCTGATGACACTGAAATTATATTCACCAAAAGTGATGACGTGTACGAGTGGCAACGGATTTAATACCCCGTGTCAAGCGCAAAAGCTAACTAGTTTAGACTTGCCGGTTTCCTCAAATTGTAATTCCTTCATCATATGCATATAAATAATTATTTTTTATAGGACAGGGGGCAAACTCTAGCCACCCGTCCGTCCATCGGCGACGGTATTATAAGTAATAGTATATATAGTTATAGGCACTCTCAATAGCTCGCGAGTGCGTTACCGACCTTTAAAAATTAGTACACTTCCCGTTTGCCTCCTATTACATAAAAAAAATTCCGGACTTCGAGCAGCAGAAAAATAAATCCCTTTGAGCACAGCCTGAGTAGAAACGTATGACCTTGCAGACTTTAATCCAATTAATAAATGTAAGCTCTAGGTCCAGTATAAAAACCAAATCGAGAGTCACAAAAAGAGAAAATGTGAGTTAATCAATATTTTTAAACAAAGGTCACTGAAACAAAGAAAATTGCCCTCTCAGCGACTTAATACAAAGAACAATATCGTAAAAGAAATCTCAAATATTGCCAGCAAGAAGGGAAGAGAATAATTATTTGATAAGGGCAAACCCATCCGCATTTGAGAAGTCATGTCAATGTCATTCAATGTTTTTTTTTTTTTTTTTGGAGTCATTCAATGTTATTAAAATTTGCCACAGATATAGAATGAAAGATATATTAAACCTCCTTTCTCAAATTCAAAATAAAATTAATTTGGCTATGTTTGTTTATTTCGCTGAAATTCTAATTTCACAAATGAAAATTTTAATGCTAATGATATAAAAAGTAAATAAATATTCGAATTCAAATTAAAGTTTTTTTAATTCGAATAATCGCAGACAGGCTTGGGTGGGGCTATTCGTTTCAGACGTTAGGTTCATCTACTTCATCTCTGATAGTCAATTATTTTCAATCCCAAAACTACCTCTAATCTTAAAAATAAGGTCTTCTTCTTGGAAATTCCATCCTTTTTAGGCAAGTTGTTTTTAGGATATCTGCCATAAAGTTATGGAATAAACTCCCCGACTCCAAACCATTGGCAAGACGCGTTGCTACGCGTCAAATAGTGAGTACCCCGTTCGTGAACTATTGGAATTAACATAATTCTCTTGTTATTTTTGAAAATTTGAGAGAAAATGTCCCTAGGGTCTGGACACAATGGCAGGGGACTAGAGTATTATTAATACATTGGCTTCGTATTGGCACTTGACTTGTAATTCATGTATTGCTTTGTTCTCAATCAACATTTAAACGAACTAAGCCCTATCCAGTTCTATACATCACTAAAACTAGTGATGGATTTAACGAATATCGACGTATATGAAATCCAGCAAAGCATGATCTGACGAGAAGATTTATCGACATTACCCTTTTATACATTATGTCATTTTATCGACAGTCCCTTGAGGCATTATTATCGCAAAGTTTTCCGATTGGATTTCGCTGATACGGCGCTTTTTGAAAGCTTTTTATTACACTATGTAGTCATGATACAGATTCAATTAACTATCGTTTTAATACATGTTTATCCGTCCCTTGGAGCCTTATTCTTATGCTTCAAAGAGCTCTAATGTTTTATAGTACTAGTTCAATGGAATCTTGAACAAAGGATTTGAGTTTGAAATATATGTCTTATGGATGCCGGTGTTAGGGAGTTAATAATTTTATTTATTTCTGTGTTCAAACTTAAAAATTAATATAAAATATAAGATCTCGCGATCTGTTTTCGACGTGAAAAGCATTTGATAACTTTCCAATTGGAATGCGATTCCGATTCCGTTTTAATTACAAACTTATGTATTTCTAGATTTATGTTCAAAAAGTACCAATACATGTAAAGATATATAAAAAATTAACATTATTCTGGAAAGACGTTACTGTGATAAATGATTGTTTATTATTAAATAAAGCATCTTTTTTATAAATATTTAATAATTACATAATTATTAAATGAGAGGTGAGAATTTATAAAATACTTAAATTCCAATACTTTGTTTATCAATTTATAATCTGGAAATAACATGAGTAGATTTTATGACATCATTGCCATTTCTTTAGCGGTTTGATTGTAAAAGGGACACAAAAATAGAATATAATAGCTCGCAGATGGTAGATTTTTTCCTACTTACTTGATATTTTGGACAATTGACACAATATCTTTATAAATTGTAGTGTCTGATGTATAAGCTATATTATAGTAAAGTTTCATTAAAATACATTCAGTAGTTTTTACATGAAAGAGTAACAAACATCCATCCATACTTACAAACTATCGGGTTTATAATATTAGTAGGATAAATCTTGCGTAGCTACGTACGCTATGAAAATAATTCCAGCCCATCTCATAGCCGTTTTATTCGTTTAAATTATAAAAGGCGAAATTGTGTAGAAGGGTGGAAAGCTAGGAAATTTATAACACATTCATGCTTTAGTATACTAGTTGTTCCCGTGGGTCGCGCTGAAGTTAATTTCGGCAATTTAGCAGTTACTGGACCGCTGAGGAAGATAACACAGCGTTTACTGTTATGTAGCCCTTGGTAATCGCTGTAATAGTATAATAGACCTACTTTGCAGAGACCCGGCTTTCGTCCCTTTTACTTTACAGTAGATTCATTTGGAAATTTAATTACAAAAAAAAAAACTAGATATACATGAAAAAATCACTAGCGCCTTTGGTCTTAGATCTTTCACGACATCGATTTTTATGTCTGAGGCATACAATGTTTTCCTTCACCGTATGGGCAAGTGTTAAATACGCACATAGAAATCAATTGGTGCACAGCATTGATTCGAACTCACGATGTCAGGGTTAAGAGTCGAATGTCCAAGCCACTCGGCCAAATATATACATCTGTTTCAAATATATGTTTTACCTTACAAATTTTTACAATAATATTTAAAGCATGATAATAAAACCTCTTTAAGTTAACTCGAAGGTTCGAGTGCGTTGGTGCTTTTTTTATAAATCCGCAATCTCTATATAAATTCGTCATAAAATTTCTATAGAAATAAAACGATTTTCCAACGTTTTTATCATTATTATAGTTGAAATCGTTTAGAGTGGGCTTATGTGCGCCTAGTTGATTTTGAGGGTTCTTCGATTCGGGGTCCCATAAAATATTTTATTTAGAAACCAGTTTTATGATGGGATAAAAAGAGTAATTCACTTAGTATATCTTTCAGAGTACGCTAAGATTGTTAAACTATGTTAGTCGTATCGGCAATTTTGTCAAGGTCAAGGGTTAGTCAACTGAAAAAAAAAATATAAAAAAAAGTTTGTTTGTATGAAGTGCTTCCCCTTTCCACTTAACATAGATATATTTACATATACATAGCTTTTAAAATATAAAGATAATATGTAGTTAATAAAGTACTCTTTACTTATCATAAACAAGTGAAAACTCTCTGATAAAGTTTATCAAAGCAGTTATATCAAAACGGCACCGTTAATATACGAAGCTAATTTTTAAGTAAAACTTGCAAACAATAGTTCTAACTTAGTCCACAACTCTTGTACAAAACACAGAATCCAGTTTTTCATACGAAATTCATATTTTATAGAGCATTTTCATAGAGAAAGTATTTAACATTTTCATGCTATTCTCCGCCCTAATTCTTGAATGTTATAACTTATTTACAGAATTAAATTTCTAGGAAACATTCCACCAATGCTGCCTATGCTATATCTGTATGCAAAGTTAACTATACCTAATGGCGGATCCACACATGCCCGGCGGCCTGGCCGCCGGCCGTGCCGCCGGGCATGCCGCCGGGCATGCATTTTTTACCTGCGGCACGCAAGCAAGCGTAAATGCAAGGCGGTCTGTAAGCCGGCGGCAAACCCGGCGGCATAAGCCGGCGGCATGTGTGGATGCGCCATAAGATTTTTTCCCTAACTGATAATAAACGCTTTACTAGTTATTTAAAAAAACCTCTCTACCTATAAATAATAATGCTTAAAATGTTTTTGTACATAATCTTGGAAATCTTCTTGCGGAATAAAATATTTATAAAACTGTAAGGCTTTTATCGGTAAAGGTGTAAAGACGTTGCCGCGCTTATCATCTTAGCGATTAAATGAGTCCTTAAATAAATTATAAGATTTTAAGGAAATCCGTGACGTCAACCCGTGGTGGTGAAGTAACGACAATTCTTTGTTTTTAACATTCATATATTTTATTCAAATTAATTCAATGATCATAAAATATTACATTTAAAAACTATGGTTTGAGAACTGGCATAAATGTAAAATTTAAACCATTTATTATATCTCGTATTTCTTTATTGACGATCATAACTCTACATTGTGTTACCTAAATTAATCAGGAGTGCATCAAATGCATATGAAATCATTTCCCTAACTTATTTTTTGTTGTTTAACGTTAAACTGTTTAGTAATATTAGTAGGCAATTTATAACCATCATATTAATTGTATGGATTGATAAATTTTTACGTCTAGAAGACAAGTCAACTAGATAGCAAAATATTAGATACAGTTCCATTTTGTTAAGTAACTTTTGACCGCCATGATCAGTATTCATTATTGTATGGCTTGTTTTGTACTTCGGCGTATAAATAATGAATATTGTGTTAAATATATATAATTGAACCTTTCTTGTCTGTCCGTGAAGTATTTTTTTCCTATGCATGTGAACCTTATCGTATGTATAAGTAGTATATAAAAGTAAAGCTTAAACATCTGGGTATGTGGATACTTAAATATATACATTTTGTTATTAAGATTATGATACAGTCACTATAGCACATGAGTTTCGTAGAAGATTCTTAGTAAGCGCATTCTATTAATGTTACTTTGTATTAAAACTTGCATACTTTTCATAAAAGCGATATTACCATCTGCTAGGTGACCAAATAAATGTATAAACAAAAGCTGCAAGACTTAGCATTAATGTGATTTTCTTTTTCAGTTGGCAGTGAAGAAATAAGAGAAGTGAAAAGCCCAAATCTATGAGATATACTACAATATCTAGGTAAGCATTTTTTTATGATGATACATATTTTTAAATTATTTGTAATCACAAGACGTAATGTTACAAAAATATTATACATTAAAATGTAAATGTGTATAGGTAATATAATTTCGTATAAAAGACAATATTATAGAAAAATCATTTAGTCAAATTTCTACCAATTGTGCAACACTCTTCTCTTTTTCTTCGTAGTTTTCACGAAGTTTCAACGTGCCTGTCTTGAAGAGCTCTAACGATATGGCGACATGCTGCCTCCAAGCACTCTATCTTCAGCCTGTCTCAAGGCATTAGGGATATTGTCGAAAGCTCCTAAAAATATCAAAGAAACAAAATTTTCTGAATGTCTTGAAACTTCGATTACAATATAAATAAAATTGGTGCAATGTCAATCTCATAACAAAAGGCTTAGTGAAATTTTTCGCCTAACCGTCTACATAATCAAAGTAGCCGGCAAAATTAACTATAAACCCTAACCTACCCCAATATCCACTAAGGCAAATATACTATATTAGTGTGTAGTAATTATAATTTATAATTATATATATAATTTATTTTATTCCCCAATCTGTGTCAGTCATTCGGACCCTTGTCACAATCCGACACAAATTGTCATATACTAAATTAGTTCGGTATTGCCTGGATATACATTTTTATTAAATAATTGTAATTGTATAATTAATTTATTATTGCATTGAAGGTAGTATGTACAACTTGCCATTGCTAACACTCACGTTGTACTCTTGTGTAAAAGTATTCCTATGACTTCAGCTATAAATAAAAATTAGTACATAATATTAAAAAAACATTTTTTTTACAAATTTTATAAAAAAAAGTCTCAAAGGCTTCATCATTTGACAATGATGAAAGTCGTAATGTTTGTACATTGCATTGCAGCAGTATGCGTGTAAGTCCCTAATCAAAGAAGATGATATTGACTCCAAGTTCAAACCCTAGCCGTAATCCTATCATCTCAGCCAAATAACTCACAAATACAAAAACTACTCTACAACGTCATAATTAAAATTTAAACACGAGTAAAGTTTGTAACTCATATTATTTCCTTATGTCATTTCATCTAACAACAAGCGACCGAACATAAATTACTTTTTGTGAAATGTCTCGGTTTGAGGCGCGTCGGGAAATTTAAAGAGTTAAAACGCTGGATGAGTTACGAGTAATGGGAACAGTTTAACCTTTACTTGTACTTGCTGTTACAGAATATTATCTGAGATAAGAACCCAGAATCAAACATGCAAGATACATATGTTAATATTAATTAAATTCTTATTTCTCTTGATAATAAAAATTGTCGAAGCAGTGTGGGGTGTATTAATAAAATAATTTTACCATAATTAAATCTAATAAACACGTTCATGAATTGACGGACTATTGATGATGATGATGTAGTATGAGGTACTAATTCAATTTATTATAAGTACAGTTACTTATAATAAATTGAATTCGTACCTTTCACCACTTAGTTGAAATGTATTTTTCGAAAGATACGCTGACATCCGGCCTTGTTATTGTTTACTTCCTCCACTGACGTTTGACACCAAATGGCTGGGTTCATATATATGTATATATATATATTTTTGAAGTTATACTTCTTTAGGCGCGTTATGAAAAATGTATGAGAGTGAAATTTTACAATGCGCGCGCACCGTGACACAAAATTCAGTATGGGCGCCGAAAAAATAAATAGAATATGCGTGACGTTTGACCATAATGACATTTGTAGTACCTTTTAAACAAATAAAGCAGTTGTAATTATTTTTTCAAAGATATTTAGCAATGCTTTTTCACAAAGACCTACGTATATTGTTACTTAGTTAAAATGTTATGAAACATATCTAGTTATTAAATTAAATTAATAATATAATAAAATAATAAATAATATTTGTTATTAATATTAATTAATAATTGAACAATATACTAAATATTAAATATTGTTAAATTATTAACGCTAAATATTTATTATCAGTTATTTAATATTTCAAAAAAAATAAAGAAAGCCAAAGAAGTATAACTTCTTACGCGCGTACATAAGTACACGCACCATTTTTTTTTATAATCAATGCGTTCCTGGAATGATTTTCTCTGCAATTATATTGATGTAGTTAAAAAATACGTCTTCATTAAATTGTATTTTTATTATAATCAAGAATTAAGACATTGAATTGCTAGAAGACCTAATTTAACCTTAATGATTTTGAGCCGTATATTCAGTTATTCAGAAAAAACACATTAAATACAAGCCGCTAAGGCAAAGAAACACGTAAATAAAAAAATGGAATGGAGTTGGAATAACAGTGTATAGTGGGTCGTATCCATGTTTTTTTATTCCTCGAGTAGATGTATGGCTCCAAAGTTAGACGAAGTTGTGAATTGATGGCGAAAACTCAGGTTTATTCACTCACGTCAAGTGATAGCTATATACTAAGTAAACATCACTCAGTAGTGTGAAATAGTCTTTATATATTAATTTTTTTATATAACACTATTTAGTTGACTTACTTATATTGTTGTTAGATAGAGAGCATTTCTAGTCTATGGTTTTTTCTCAAGTTGTAATAAACATAACTTTAACGGATTTTAACAGATTTATTACCTTATTTACTAAGTTCGTTTCGAATATTTTACAACACTCGTGCCCAGCGAGTGCCTCAAGAATCTAGGGTAATTTATGTATTAAAAATATATTTCAATCATTTTAATTTGTAATACTTTAAAAATTGCAACTTTTACTAATTTTATAAATAATAAAAAGTAAATATAAAGTATGTCTTGATCCACACAAGCTCTAGATAGGCAACTGTTAAAGATCTTACATTCGCGCTGACACTTGACACTTGTCGTCGAAACGATACATGTCATTATTCCGGCTCGTGCGGGCGAAGTAAGCAAAACTGTCATCATATCCACTGTATCCTCTGTTTTATGAATATATCATTTTGCATTTAAATCGCTTTATTTAAGTTTATAATTGACTTAAACATGAGATATATTAAATTTGATTTAACATTAAATTAAAACAACAATTTCATCGTAATATATATGATAACACGATGAAATTATTATAAAGACATCATATTTTGTTGTGTCTGTAACTGAATCGTTTATATATCTATATATATAAAAGAAAGTCGTGTTTGTTACAACACTTATAACTCGAGAACGGCTGGACCGATTGTCATGGTTTTTGATTTGTTGGATTTGTTTCCGTTCCGAATAGCAGAATAAGCAATAAAATATCGGACAAGTTATCGAATAACAATAAATTAATTAATTAATTTTACGAATGCAAAAACCATATGGTGCCATCTGTTGACAAAACTACGCATCATTTTACGTCGAATTCGTGTCAGTTGAAGAAATTCCGATCTTGAGGAGAATGAGGAGATGCATAACCATGCTTTGATCCTGATCAAAAGATGTTGGATATCAGAAAGTGCTTAAGATGGAGTATCGCCACATTGACGCTAGAGAGAAGATGCCTAATGTGTAAAACTACCATTCTTCTTTCGCAATGGCAAGCAATAAAACATTTCTGTATTTGTAAAAAAGTTGTATTAATGTAATACTTAACATTAATGAAATCCTAAAATAAGTTAAATTAAATTAACAACGATATTATAAGGTTGTAGGGCGGAACGAAGTTAGCCAGGTCAGCTAGTCTAAGATATAAATAGAAAAATAAATCAGTGGCGCTACAAACTGTTTAGGTTTCAGATTCCTGAATCTGTACACAAGTATGTTATTAGCCTCCTGTGTCTGCCACACGCCGTCTAAGGCAAGTCGATGATGTTTTCCAACACCGTAATGTACGATTGGTGCACAGCCGGGGTTCGAACCTACGACCTCATGGATGAGAGTCGCACGCTCAAGCCACTAGGCCATTACTAATCATATCTAAGATATAGATAGGTTATTAATGTATAGGTTATAGAAATAATTATATGTTAACAACAATTCTTCAAAATATAACTAAGGAATTATACCCTAACATAAATGCTATATATACCTTCTATAAACGTTAAGAATATTATTTCATATACAGATTACAGAACGTATGAACTCGGTGCTAGTGTAATATGAGATCAATACGTTGTCCCATTTGAGACTGACATAAACTAAAAACTAGTTTGGTTTTAAAATTCGGTTTACACTTGCCATAATTCGCTCGACAGCGGGTTTAATCTCAACTGAATCTCGGGAGTGGAATTTATTTTTAAAAATATTGAAAATATCAACTCGAATTACAGGGCCGCGCCGCCCATGTGTGTGAAGTGTGCGGTGCACACAGGCGCTAAGACAAACAGGGCGCCGCCACCGAAATTATTTATGTTACACTACAATATTTTTACGTACGTTTGAAGTGTCATTTTACGCTTTGGGTTTTAGTTTACGTTAATTACTCAAGCGAATCAAAAGAAAGGCCGCTGCGCCGTGAGTTTCTTGAGTGTGTTTGTCTTATGATTTCAATTATATGCCGACATACCTTAATAAAATCCAAAATGAACTAATTTTTATACTCGGTAACCAAATTCAACATTTTATTTTAAATTGAAGTCGAATTAATAAATATTTTTCAATAATACTGGAATGTACTCCTGACGTTTCACACTTCACGAACTCACACAGCGGTTTTCGCATCGGCGGCCGCTCTCAAATCAGTCGTGAAGCAGTCATTTTATGATTTGGCATTCTGATAAACAATAAACTACGTGCTCCCACCTTTTCAGAATGCCAAATCATAAAATGACTGCTTCACGACCGATTTGAGAGCGACCGCCGATGCGAAAACCGCTGTGTGAGTTCGTGAAGTGAGTTACAGAATCGCAGGGCTGGATTTAAATCCCAGCGCTTTTTGTGTACTGTGCGCTAGCCATAGTTTAAATTTAGAACGTTGCCTCATTTGTCGTAATATTTGGCTTAAAGGTCAGACATTCAACAAAATTATTAATCTTACTTGGCATGTATTCGTCTAAGTTGCGATTGCATTGTCAACAATGTATCTTTATGTCAACTTGTTAAATAAAATGTTTGTTAATTTTAAATAGCTCATTACTGCTGCGGCATATTCAAAGAAAATCCTGAGGGGAAATTTTAGTAATATTGTTGAAAAATATTAGGTTCTAAATATGCTTTAATGTTTCTAATTTGTATGTTGTGTTCCGTCGTTAAATCTATGAGAAATCGAATATCATTTGCGTGTTTCAATTGTCCAGTAAAATTTCCTAAATAAATATTTTATTGTACAACGATCATTATGTTGCTACCAGTGGCGTAGCTACCTAGGAGCTAGGCGGGGCAGTGCCCCGGGGCCCTCAAGCTCAGAGGGCCCTCGAATCCTTACCAGAAATCTCGATCGAATTGAAATTTTGGTAGTTTCTCCCATTTTCTAAATAAATATGACAGGTTGCAACCCCACTTTAATCATGACAACTCAGTTGAGAGAAAATCAAAAGTTATGCTTAGGGAATTCCCCTAAATTCTTTCTGTAGGTTGGCAGTGTCGTCACGTCGTTGACGGATAGTGATATGTGCGTTTTGTAATTCGAGATTGGAAGCATTTATCAGAAAGAATTATTAAACAACACAGTTAGCTTAAGTAGCTTAGCATTTTTAAAGTATTTGTATATTCATATTTTTGTTTGATAAAACCTAATCATTTTACAAAGCAGCGGGCCCCATTTTTCAATTGCCCCAGGGCCCTTGGTTACCTAGCTACGCCACTGGTTGCTACATACTTGTTAAACTATAATAAGCTATTTGACTAATAACAATAATATCATCTCAATACGTTTTTACTAGATTAGCACTAATGAATACGGAACATGTCTTAATAAGAATGTTAGTTTCACAAGATTTAATCAAATATAATGGGTATACATCGATCATACTTGACGGCTCGCGATATCTCAATCCTCTTTCGCAGCTAAAGCTAGTGATCACTTTGTACAAGTCAAATGTATTAAAGGCTTATTTTTCCCTGTTGTATAACAGTGGTATACGGGCAGACTCAACTGATATTAAGTGATTTCGCCGCCTATGGACACTCACAATGCCAGAGAGCTCTGTTAAATTATTGGTACCTACGCTCATTTTTTGAAGCACCTTAAGTGGAGTAGAGGCTACATATAAATGAAAAATCTTACAGTGGTTCGTAGCGTAAGCTTTTAGAAACTTGTTAGAGTGATTCGATTGCTTTCTTTAAAGGATTCAGAACTTGAAACCGTTGAACCGTTTAGAGCGTAAGCGTATGGGAAACTCGTAAACAACAACACAGCCGTGATAGTAAGAAAAAATTAATTTACCTAAATAATGTCATAAAAAGAAGGGTAATAAGCTTTGTGTGGGAGATTTCCGTAATGGGTGAAACCTACTATTTTCTGTATAATATTTAGAAAAACTATAAGGAAACGGCAAACTCCAATGAGTTATATAGGAAATTATTTTATCATTTATTGGTAATTTGATTTATATTGAGCTTGGTACGTAACCGATAATGTTATTTAACTAGAGTAATAATTATATTTCTCATACCAGTAAATTAAAGTTCTAGTACATAATGATCTTTAAATACGTAAAGCTATTACGATTTTAGTCAAGTCGGGATTTTGGCACTTTTAAAGTGAAAAAAGCGGGATTCATTTGTCGAAAGCGGGATATAGTAATTTTTTTTAAATAATCAGAAGTTTTTAAATACCTATGTATGTTTTTAATTGAGTTCAAATCACGTTTGCGTGACAATAGACAGCGAAAATAGTCACAGAAAATGTATTTAAATCAGATTAAACCTTAATTTATTTGATTAAATAGTTCTTATACATCTTTTGATAACAAAACAAAAAAATCCAAATAAAAAATACTCAGAAGAATTACTTATTCATAATATTTCAATGAAGATATAACATCTTTAAAAGTTTAATTATTCTCTTTAAAAAAGACAAAGAACTCACAGGATAGCTGCAGATTAAACTTGATGAGTAACTCTGATTACATTAAATTTACGAAGCATTTCAAAAAGAAGGCGTTTTGGAAAGCAGTTTGATGGTTGGATACTTAATATAAAGTTTGAAGATAATCCTGGTATTTATTTTTGGATACTGTTGAAAGAGTTGGTACCATTATTGTGCGGTGGTGGTAGTAGGTACACACTTCTTATTGCATCGAGTTATTCCCGAAAAGCGGGACATTTAATTTTGATTTAAAAATCGGGACGTCCCGCCAAAATCGGGACGTCTGGCAACGATGCAGTTTGCTCGCGCATAGTTCATGGTATTAACTTTATAAATTATGGATTTTACTGCTTAAAATTTTTTCTTCGAGTAAAAACACGAAAACTGCAAATTTTCTATAAATTCATCCTGTAACATAATATGTTTTGTGCAGACAATATCTCTAAAACAGTTATAATAAAGTACCTACTGTTACAGTTAATAATGTAAGCTATGCAATCTTTTATTGACAGATAACAGTTAAAAAGTTTATTAAGTTTAACTTTAATAAGTTACGACGTTAATTAACGTCTAGAATTAACCGGTTATAGTTCATCAAAACTTTTATCTCTTACGCATCAAGCATTAATTATTATGATTGTTTATATAGGCACTCAAATATCCACAGGCAAGCAAAAACCGTATAATGATTAAGCTTTGTTACAATTCAACGAAAATCACTTTACCTTGTCGTATTAGAATAATTCATTTCATTTATTTGTTTATTTATTTATATAAACTTGACAGACACATCACAAGTACAAGATATGTAAAGAAATGTATATATATACAAGTTATAATTATAGAAGTGTACTTAAATTATATTACAGAATTTAAATAAATGTAAGTATAACACAACTTAAATAAATTAAATAAAATACAATAATAATCATATCATATTAAAAATTATTCATTTATCGCTTATCACCACGGAGGTATAAAAATAAAATTTCGAATTGAATGACATTAAAATGTTATATACATTATTATTATTAATAGGATTATATACGTCTCGTAGCCATGAACAGTCAATTTAAATAAAACCGTAAACAGCTTGATTTTAAGCATTACTTATAAGAATATAATATATATAAGTATGTATAAAATAATTCACAGCGCTGGAAATTTCTTTATGAACCATAGAGCCTAGTGACGTTAAGAATTTTAACTTTCCCTTTTATGGCTATTAAATAAACAAGGAGAAAACGTACGGAGCGTCTCAATATAGTTTCCGTTGCGAGTACTCAACAAATTTAAAATATTATATAAAAAAAACCGACAAACTTTCACATTTTAAATAACTATCCTTTTTCAATATGAAGAAAGAAATCCAAAACTTCAAAAACGTAATCACATGTTGATAATAAAATATACTACATTATCTCATAAATTTGGATTATAACTACCCGTATATTTAACTTTGATCTATGTTTTTTATACCAGTAAACGATGAAGTCCTTAATTTATAAACTTTCTCAATTTGGATAGTATGACTCAGCCTATACTATATTTAATTAATTTAGGTTTAAAGTGGGACTCATTTTTTTACGAAATAAATTTTGTAAAAAGACTAAAGTGCATACGGCATATAGCGGCAAAACTCGCTATTAGTTCAGCTGACTGCATCACGCGCATGCGTCCAAGCAGGCAATGCCATAGATAAAAAATATACCAAAAAAATATAGATAATTTGCGTTCGAATGTAGAACTATAATTAACGAGACCTCTTTGGTGACACAACTTCTTCTTTATTAGCATATTTTTTATATTTTGTTGATTTTTTATTTTATTATTATGCAATCGCTTTGAATTTTTTGTAATTCAAATTTTACGATACAAGGACATATAATATATTTTTACCTACACGCAATACAGAAGGAATATGGGCATAAAATATAAAATGCTTAATATCTGTTGCCATCACAACCATATTATTATAGTATGTCTGTGGTTGTTTGTAATTCCCAGGTTTTCTAGACAGTCCTTGCGCAACGCATAGATTCACTATTATATGTTCCGCTTATACTCTACCAATAGGAATATTGTCAACATTTTAATATTTAACATTTCATTCCATTTAATCATATTTGACAACCATAGGTTAGTTTAAAAGCCTTTTGGGTCCATTATATCTTGATTTATTGGTGACACAAAAGTGTTCTTCGTGCGTTTCATACAAGAAATAAACTAATTATTTAATTTATTTTTATCTTGAGTGACAGTTTTATTTCATCCTACACAATAGTTGATAAGGTATCTTCAGACTACATAGCACAGACAATTTAAAACACAATTTTTAAGTAGATTTATTAAATATAATTTATTAGATACATGGAATGTATATCTATTTTTTAATATCTCTGAAATAAATATAGCATTTTTAACACAATAAAGTAAATTTATCACACAATCAACATAATAATTACACGTTGTTCATACTTAATAACTTAGTAATTGGTAGGTACCTACACTCAAAGAATGGGAACAATATTATCGGAGACCGCGGAATGTGTAAAATTGTTTCGCAGGTCCGACCCGCAAAAATTTTATGTTTAATTACTTGCGTTTCCTCGTCTGAAGTATCTTTAGTGACGCAATGCGTGATGAATGAAGCTTTTCTTGTACAGTTATCTACGTAACTACATTTTGACTGCTTTAAATTGTTTTTAAACGATATGCCGTTAAACTATACCATTTTTTGTCTGGGAATTTTCAAGGTACGTAGTATCGTACGAACCCTGCTACGGGGCATGGGGCAGTTATATTTTTACACCTATCATAATTTTGGGTCCAAAACATATCGGCTTACGTACTCTCTGTACTCAGCAATATGTCTCATGTGCCTAGGTTCTAAGGCTCAGGGCGAGAAAACTATTTGACTCTGCTCTATAATAAATTGTTGAGTTTAAATTACAGTTTTAGGCTGTTATTCGTATAATAAATTAAACGAAAAAAATAATATTTACCCACTACCCAAATACAAATGTAAAAAAAAGGTTACTACTTGGCTGAAGACGTTGAGTTATGATGAAACAGAGGATCTAATAACTGTCATTCTGTAACTCACCCACTTCCCCACACATATACACACTTAGAGAGAGAAAGACACACACACATACACACACACATACACACACATACACACACATACACACACACATACACACACACATACACACACACATACACACACACACACACCCAACACACACCAAATTTATTTTTAAAACTCCGTTGCACAATGTTTTCTTTAGCACTTAATACTTATTTTCTTCTATTGTAACCTTTGACAATGACATGATTGTACGCGTTCCGGTCCGGTGGTGGAGAGGCTGGTTATCTGTCACTCAGGTCTCCTGTTACACAGACCAGTCTCTCACATACACTTCCTAATGTTATAATCTTAGTTTAATCATAAAAACCTTATGTATGTGAGAGAAGAAAATAAAGATTATTATTATTATTATTATTTTTCTTAGACCATAAGACCTTGACGGTCTTAACTTAGGGAAAAGATATTTACAATCGTAAATAGAATATGCAATTATAATGTGATATATTTGCTAAAGTTAAAGGAAAATCATTTTAAAAGGCACTATGGTCAGGTTAAATATTATACTATACGAATAAATATTTAATAACTATAATAATAAGCACTTACGTAATGTTACTCTTCACGTTCTATTATAGCAGCTGCTACATATACTTAATATTAATAATAATACGACATGTTTGCTTATACACTTAAAGTTTAGTCCAGAATATGACCAGACCCCACAGTCAAGTTCATAATTTATTATATAACTCGCAATAGCTTCTACATGGACCGCGGTTTGGTAAGGTGATCATTGCCTCTTCATATGAATAATGGACTTTGTGTTCGTGAATAAACGACGATTCGTGACGAGAAAATGAAACCTCAAAAATTAAAAACAACTTAACTTTTTAAATTTGTTTTAATTTTAATTTTATTTATTTTTATTATTACTTTATAGGTTAAGAAAATTGTAAATACTGTATTTGTGTAAATAAATAAAATTAAAAGACACTAATTTTCATGTCATTTTTGTATAATATATAACAAATATTTAAACAAATAAGTGGCGCTACAACCACTTTAGGTCTTGGCCTCAGATTTCTGAATCTGTTTCATGATCATTTTTAAATCTAATAGGTAAGTAGGTGATCAGCCTCCAGTGCCTGACACACGCCGTCGACTTTTTGGGTCTAAGACATGTCGGTTTCTCGAGCAAATGTTAAATGCGCACATAAAAAGAAAGTCCATTGGTGCACAGCCGGGGATCGAACCTACGACCTCAGGGATGAGAGGCGCACGTATAACAAATATAACGGCATTTAATATTATTTATTTTAATTATTACTTTGTATATTATAGAAGTTAGGACGAAGTGTTGTATTAAATTTTTAAGAAATCTCAAAAAAAAAAAGGAAGTGCTGTCGCCGACCTTAATATTTGTATTCTTCGTTACACGTCACTAACACGAAAGCCTGATTTATGGTATAGATAACAGTTTTACATTAATACTAGATACCAGGAACATGGAAAACGTTTTGTATATATGGGAAGATAAAAACCGTAGTTAACCGTAATATACAAGAAAATCACTATAGACTAAAACGCTCTTTATAACCACAGATTAACAATTATTTAAAACTTTTCTGTGGCAAGGGAAGACGCTATAAAAGCTGTAAAATTTACAGAATAATCTTATTTTATTATCCTTAATGCATTTTACATTTTTCACGTTTTTATTAGAACTAAATACGGACCAATGACCATTATACATACCACAAAGCTATCAAACTGACGGCCCATTTAATAAATAGTTCACAACACTTCCTGAATTTGCTCATTAAGAGTTAATTTGACGATTTACTATTGCTTATCAACTTGTTTGTAATTCCGGGAAGTGCATGCATGCCAACAATTAATTACACTAGGTATAGTTCTAAGTTATAATATTTTTATAGTGCATATATCTTCGATTCCCACACTTAGGTCATACGTGTGTTGTGGGTGACTAGATTCTCTTCCCTGTTATGGTATGGGATATATACGTAAGAAATAAAACAGTTAAAGGCTAATGTTAAATTTTTTATGTACATATTATACATTAGCTGACCCGGCAAACGTTTGTTTTGCCATGTATATTAATTCTAGGAAACATTTTTTAGTTCAATAAAAATAACTATCTACATTCTACAATAATAAAAAATAGAGGTAATTGTAGAGGGGTGCAAATTAGTGGTTGTATGTATTTTTGTATGCTGTATTATAAAAAATAAAAACCAAAAAAAAGTCACAACAAAAAAAAATTGGGGTGGACCCCTTATCATTTAGAGGTTTGAAAGATAGATAGTGGCCGATTCTCAGACTTACTGAATATGAATATAAAATTTCATAACAATCGGTCGAGTCGTTTCGGAGGAGTATGGGTATAATGACGTATATCTTGTCAAAATAACAAAAATATAATTTAGCACAGACTTTACTGCGTTAATAATGTTTCCTTATATACTTTTGACTGTCTAATTTAATTTAAATTAAACTATGTTAAATTACATAAAACAAACATCAGAGACATTTTAAGGGTATTTAACCAAATAAATATGGAAATAAAATTAACAATCTCTTAGACTGAAACTAAAAACATGCAAAATGGGTCCCTGCATAGATATGTAAGTTTACGAAACACTTTCATGCAAATAAATCCTTCCACATGTTTTTTCAGAGTTATTTAAATGATTAGCAAAGGATGGTACGGAAATAGGCCGCCACCGCGCCAGATGCGATGTTGTGTAATTCTGTGACCTATTAGATGTACTAATGTTACGCTGTTTAGTGACTAATCAGTACTATTATGTGTTAGTTTAGCACTTTATGTAATAGAAAATATTTAAAAAAACAACCCATATTTTTTGTCTTTGCCCTGTTTATAAACTTACAAAGAGTCTCTAACTGTTGAATATTTTGTCTTTATCACTCTCGTATCATTTAAGGAAATAAATCAGACTTAACACTGAAAATTATGCAACATATTGGCACATTTAGCTTCATATTAGGTAGTAACAAATCTACCAATGTTTATCAAAATAAATACAAATAAAAGGAAACTGATTAGTAATTAGGATCAACTATAAAATATTTGTCTCACAATTAAAGCGAATAAAACCATTATAAAGTCAAAGCCCAATAACTTAATCACGAAAAACTTAATAGACCACACACAAAACAAATCGGTCATGTAATAAACGAAAATGAAACTTAAGTCAATGGCATAGATGTCATAAATCTATATTCGAAAATATAATAATAATTTGTCTATAAAATTATAGAATACATTTTTAAACTCAAGGTAATCACAGCTCTATTACCGAAAGCATAGGGTGTAATTTTGAAAAATCTTAAGTTAAGTCAACCGCGGTGGTCCGTTTTGGAAAAAAGTAAAATGAAAGAAAGATTTTATGTGTTTTTGACAGTTGTCTAGACTGGGCGTGTTTTTAACGCCTGGTTAGTATGTATATCTCAGTAACATGTGACTGCAGATTATATTTACATGATAATATATTTATCTTTTAACTCCATATAAAACATTTTAAAACGTTAGTACGTTACTTTTGAACCTTTTTTGATAATAAGTAAACTTACGGTTCACATAACTAATGTTTTGTCTCGTTCGTTCATTTGTATAATAATACGGGAGTAAAAAGGTCAGATTATTTACAATTATTTGCTCTAGTCTTTAGGTTCAAGGCATCCCAATTTCCTCACGATGTTTTCCGTCACCGTACTCGTACGAGCAAGTATTAAGTGAGGACATAGAAAAATCTATTGCTACACAGACATGATTGAACGGACGACCTCAAGCAGGGACCAAGTGAGGAAAACACTTCTATTTTTATGAATAAGAGGAAATTAATAGAAATAAGAAAAACAATGCCAGCAATCTCTGTTATCTAGCTTCCGGTATTTTTTTCCCTTTATCTATTTTCCTTCCATGAGTACGACTGTAAGCCCGAACTAATAGAATATTGATGCGGTGTATAAATCGATTTAATGACGAAACCAACACTTACCAGTCGAGATGTATCTTAAGGTTGTTTGTGTTTATCATTTCCTGGTATATGAAATCACCGCCCTACGGATTTCCTTGGACTTGGTACTCGTTTATTTTTTTCGTTGAGGGTTAAGTTTCTATTGGGTTAAACAAACAAAATTTGTTAAGACCACTATCAATGATGGCATTTTATGTCACTAAATCAAATTTTACACACAGGCTTCAGTTACAAACACACACACATGCATTAAGGTTTAGTCTGTAAGGTTTCTCTACATAAATAAATCAATATTAAATATATCAATGTTAGCCTGGTAGTTAAGCGAATTTTTCAACACTCTTAAGTCGTTCGTTTGCCTACTATATATGAATAGATTATATACGCAATTTATACATAAAGAAAAACAATATTAGAAATTCGGAATATCTTAGATCGACATATGTTCATAATAATAAGGCTAATAGTCCAGTCAGTCAAGACAATTAATTCATTATAATTCCAAAAGTTTTCAAATTTTGATGTAAGGTCGGGAGTGGTATTAAAACAAACTATAAAATTTTTCAACCTGCTCTGCGGTCCGGAACCTTGTTAAAAATGCAATAAATGATAATTTGCTTAGTTCTTGAGACCATAATTCCAAAAGTTCTGCAAAGTTGG